>BHFT01057511.1:0-18676 GCA_004320025.1 Laticauda laticaudata
ATGTTCTCCACTTTTTCATCAGTTTTCCCTGTTCTTTGTTCAATGTTCTCTATTCTCTTTTCAATATTCTCTGATCTCTGATATTAATAAACTTAATAAATATCTAATGCTTATCAAAGGAACAAAATGGAGAGACTGAAACACAATGAGCTTTTTTAGTTTCTAGCTGATAAAATTCTGCTTGCAAGAATAATACTCAAGATATTAGGGCTTCCACAAAAATGACAGCTTTATCTTTCTCTTCTTGCTCTCAAAATCCCATTACATGTAAATCTGACTGATGTTGCTGAAATTCTAAGTCTACAATTTTGTCCTAAATGGTTTTATTATATACTATGAAATCAATTATGGATATCTCAACAGACTTCCATGTTCTTCCAGTGTCATATTCTGTTCTGGTACTTAACTCTATTCTGAATCAACTATGGTTTTAATATCTTTTCAATACACCCAAAATTCTTTATGAAAACACACCTACTCCTCAATTGCTAAAGCTGTTGCCTTGGAGAGAAAATAGAGTAGATCTTTTTTGAGTTCCAACTAGTGATTTACAAACAACCTCATTTTGACAGCAAAACAGAAGATAATCATAGTTTTATATTCCAGTGGTACTAATTAAACAGTTATCAAGATAAAACTCCAGAGAAAATGCTGAGATCCCTCTGACTATAGCATACACTTCTTTTTAAAAGGAAGATGAAAGTGATCTCCATTTCCAGCTCCCTAATATATTGCAGAGGATTTCCCTTAGGGACACTGATGGTAGAAAGCTCTCCTGGGGCTGGCACTTAATTGGGTACTGTCAGACTGAGCCCAAGTACACCGTAACAAAATCCAGCCAGATCTTTATTGTTTACACCATACAGTCAGAATCTTGCCAGACTAAACTTATAGTCGTTTAATCTAACAGATATGCTTTGCAAAGTTCTATGGAATGGTTATCCGAAATCTCTTCTACTTCACATGACCCAGCTTGGGACTGTGCTGTCTCTTTTACCGCCTCCCTTTTTAGAATATGGTCCCTTCTTCCTGGAACCTGATAACTGCAAGTCCATTATGTTACCTTCCCCTTTGTAGAAACATTCCATCACAGCCATTCCCTAAGCAACTCAGAACATAAATACACAAAACCACAACATCACTCTTGGGTAAAAATCACAGAAGAGCAACTAAGATGATCAAAGACCTGGAAACTAAAACATATGAAGAATGGCTGCAGGATTTGGGTTTGGCTAGTCTAAAGAAAAGAAAAATTAGGAGCGACATGATAGCAGTATTCTAGTGTTTGAGGGACTGCCACAAAGAAGAGGGGATCAAATTATTCTCCAAAGCACCAGGGGGCAGGACAAGAAACAATGGTTGGAAACTAATCAAAGGGAGAAGCAACCTGGAATTAAGGAGAAACTTCCTAATAGGACAATTAACCAGTGGAACAACTTGCTTCAAAAATCATGGGCATTCCATTACTGAAGGTTTTTAAGAAGAGACTAGATAATCACTTGTCTGAAATAGTATAGGTTCTCCTGCTTGAGCAGGGGGCTGGGCTAGAAGACCTCCAAGGTCCCTTCCAGCTTCTCTTCTGTTCTGTTCGGTTCTATGCCATGCCATTCTAAAATTAAGTACCCAAGAGAGATAATTTGTTGTTTAGTCAGAGAAAGCAGTCTTGAAGAAGTAATGAAGTGTTTTGGATCAATTATTTAATTTGACAGATTTGCCCTTTGCAGTCAGTATGCATTGAACACTTACCAAAAGCTGTCCTGCAAAACAGATGAAAAGAATGAAGGAGAGTAGCAGAAAGGCAGCTCCAAAAGAGATTCCAAGTATAGACTTTCTGGGGAAAAAAAGAAAGAAAGGGGGCTTTTTTCACAGAAACCAATTCCATGTAAACATAACACAAACAATGGTTGTTTTCTTTGCCTTGGCCACATCTCTCTACAAAAGTGACTATAGGGAAGTAGGGAACTCTTTTGAATTTCAAAAGGGGCATATGCTGATGAGATTTAAATTTTTTTCATTGGTTTGAGATCTAAAAACATCCCAAACCCTTTTCTCCTGAGCTAGTGACCTGGTTCACCAGAGAAAAAGGAGTTTTAAGTTTAGTTTAGGACTAGGGGAGGCAATGTGAAGGAGTGTACCATACTCTCACATGCAGGTCTCTTTCAATATTCAAATTAGTTTCCCTCCCTATCTTGGAAACATGTGCCACTATCATATTTGGTATAGATCAAGTCCTGAGAGAAGTAGAGACTTTCTTTAATTTATGCCCATATTATATTTCTTAATTATGATAATAAATGAAAAAACAACTCTTTCCTTCACCAATGCCTAGATATTTTTAAGCTGTAGTATATAGTATAGGAAAAATATTTTTAAATTGGGAGAATTGCAGAAATATGATTAAAATGCCAATTATGCATATTGAGGGTTAATTAGTATTTAAGGCAGAATCTTTAATTTTAGTAAGGGAATACTACCAGGAAGTAAAAAAACAATGTCAAAATTTAGCGTAGCAACAAAATACCAATATCTTAGAATGCATTAGGAATAAATTCTAAGCAAAACACCTATATTGCTTTCCTTCTTCTGGACCAACGGAAAAAAACAATTTTACATCAGGTTACATTGGTTATCATAGGAACAAATGGGTGTTTCCAGAACTAGGTCTGTGCCCACAGGAATTAGATTTCGGGGATAAAACAATCACTCAGAAATATATATATACTCCTATTTAAACAAATAACAAGCATCTTGTTCTAATCTGATCAATATGGTCAGTGTCCCAGCATACTGTACTCAGAGAGGCAGAGGTCTGGCCTTAGCTGCTTCTACCATGTATTATTTAGATTTATATCCTGCCTTTTATTTAGGAGCTTGCCTGGACATTCATAATGCTCCCTAATTTTGTCTGAAATGGCAACCTTATGATATTGAGTAGCCCAATATGATCAAATAAGTAGCAGTGGCTTCTATGATTGAATGACTTGGGCCTCCTAGCTCTTTGTCCAACACCATAACCCCAACTTCTCCACAACACTGTGATGTTCCATACATATAAACAGTAAAAAAAATAGAGCAATTTGTAGGTATATATTTTATAAATATGTGTGCTGAATAGAAGATGCCTCTGCCACAGAAGGTTATACATATCCCTCTTTTAACTGTATCAACAGATACACAAAAACACTGTATTTTCTCAGGGATATTTTTTTCATCAGCTCTAATTCTTTATTAAATTTATACTTCTCCCATTCTGAAGCTCAAGATGGTGTATATAGTACATCATTTTTTCCTCACAAAAATCTATCAACGTGAGGATTTTATGGGGAAGCACTGGCAGTTTATTTCAAGAAAGTCATGAAATATAATTTGGTGTAGTGAGAGAACCAATTTGATGTAATGGTAAAGATACAAGGCTAGAAAGCAGGAGACTGAATTCTAACCTTCTCTTAGGCATGAAAGCTAGCTGGGTGACTTTGGTTCAGTCACTCTCCTTCAGCCCCACCCATCAAATTTGTTGCTGTCATGGGGAAAACTGGAGGCAGGAGTTATATATATGTGCACTATCTTGAAAAGAGCCCCCTCCCCAAAAGAGGTGGGATAAAATTACTAATGTTGCTGTTGGATTTACGTAACAATTCTGTTCATGTTCCATTCCATAGTGGTCAATTGTTCATTTCAGAAATTCAGTATTAAATGCTTATTTTTGTCCTTAATTATATTATGTGTGTTTGAAAAAGAAATTCAGGGATAAATTCTTGTAGGAAAATCAGAGAGCTAATTTCCAAGTCTGTTCTTTTCCATTTTGAAAGTACATTCATGAAACTTTCATAAGATTTCAATTAGAGCAGAGGTTTGGAACACATAAGTGTTTCATTGTTAAAACATTTTTTTTTCTAATATAAACATTTGCAGTAGCTCTCCATTCTATCAGGTGCAACAAAAAGAAAGCCTTCATATGAATGAGTGGCATAAAAATGAGAGAGGAAGTGAGAGAGAAACAAAGAATTTGTGAGCGTCATTTGCTTTCAAACAATCAGAGCACTAAGTGTTGACTTTCCAAAATTCAATGTGCTGAAAATCCTGCTTCAACCTTCAACTCAATACCCTGAAAGTTTCCTATGTAAAAAGTAATCAATTGAATTACGCAAGGATTGTTCAATTTGATTTTTAAAATGATTTTGTACTTTCACCGAGAAATAAAGCTGGTTAGTTGTGAAATAGGGAAAATATGCAATGGGGTGATCCACTGCCCAATGGAGTCAGAATCAAATATCACTGTATATAAGACCTTGTTAAAGTCAAGGAATAATCATCAATAGGCTCAATAATTTTCATATGAAAAGAGAGCTCATGAAAAAAAATCCAAGAATATTTCACCATCATCCAATTTTCCTGACAGGCCACATATGTCCATATGTATTTTAGTGATGAGCCACCCAAAGTTGTTGAGAGTTAGGAAACATAAAATAAACAAAATATTTCAGAATTTTCTGAATTGCTGCAGTGAATGTAAGTTTAACAATGCAATGAATTCATTCCTTGATGAGACTTTGGGAACATTCTCTCTAATTGTGAACATTAAGATTCTGAGAAAGTAAATTGGTGAAAGACCAAACTTTCACTAAATTTATACTGAGAAACTACAATGTGGTCAAAGGTGAGGCAAACTAATTTTTGTTTCTTTACCTTGCTGCCAGTAATTAACCTAGGAGGCTAGAAGTATTTGCAAGAAGCCTGAACTCCAAAGAATAACAAGAACAATAAAAGTATATACAACTGCAGCATTATTTAAAATATTTGTTTCCTTGCTTGTTTGCTTGTCTATAGAACTCTTGGCAGGACAACCTTGCTGTTCAGCCAGCAAGGCTTCTGAAAGACTTCCAGAATTATTGTTTTAGGGTAACAGTTGGAACTGGCCTTTCAGCAAGTTTTAGAATGAATTTCAGCAGGTTTTAAAGTGAATTTCTAAGATACTAATTTTATTAATAAGTATATTAATATGAATATCTGAAAACAAAGGTTCAAAACCCAAAGATTATGACTAGTTCTGCTGACTGAATCAGCAGCAAAACCTTTTCGCTGCAAAGCAGCTGAAGAGATGTAATAGTAATGTCTATGGAGATTCTCAGTCATCCATAATTGTCCCAAAAGTGCTTTTCAAAAGGCAGCTGGACTTTTTTCTTCTTCTTAGAGACGTTTTGCTTCTCAACCAATAAGCTTCTTCAGCTCTGACCAAATGGGATATACAGGATTATAAACCCTTCCATCCTCCACCATTTGGTCAGAACTGAAGAAGCTTCTTGGATGAGAAGTGAAATGCCATCAAGAAAAAAAAAACCAAAGTCCAGTTGCCTTTTGAAAAAGCACTTTTGAGAAACAAGGTTACATGCCCACGAAGCAGAAATGGAAAAAGAGAAGTGCTACATCCTCGCTGAGGTTGTTTTAAAAAAACCCCCACAAAGGAGTAAATGGTCAGGATGTCTCTGATATCTTGCATCAAATCTGATTGTGTTCGAGTCAGGGCCAGTCTAAAGAGGTTTGTGAAGAAAGACAAACTGAGAAGGAAGAAGGAACAAAGGAAGGTGGTGGTGGAAAGGACAAAATAGACCTACAGTATGTCTTTTTACTAGACATAAAGCAGGCTGTATTTTTTAAAAAACTGCCAGTATGATGGGATTATAGACAGGTCCAATTTAGTCAAAAAGAGGTTCCATGGGTATTAGCAAAAAAACAATATTCATCACTCACTTACTTTGGTAGCACTAGAATCTGCACAAGAAAAATGCAGAAGAATATAAGACAGGCACAGGTTACATAGTACTTGAATGCAGGAAGAGTTGTTGCTCTATACTAAAAGAGAATGAGAGATCACAAAAAAAATCAGAATATTTCTTTGTTAAAAATGACTACAAGTAAGTTATGACACCTATTGCATTTTAAAATATTTACTCATTCAAGGGTGTCCTTTATCTAGACAGCTTTATGGCTTTAAACAAAAAGAATTGGAAGAATTAAAAGATGATGGTTGATCAACAGTTATTAACCATGATATTTATAATTGAACTTCACTATCTAGAGGCCACATAACTGAAAATTCTAACTGCTGAAATCCAAGAGGGAAGAGCTATTCATAAAGAAATCCTGAACAGGTTCCATGCCTTTGATGACCTCTATCAATTAATTCACTGGGATTGATGACTGGCCATATTGGTATAGTGAACCTGAGCCAACCATGTCTTTTTTCAAAGCATTAATAAGCATTGTGAAGCTTCTTTATTAATTACTTTTTTATATTAACAAAGTTTTAAAATGCTCCACAGAAATGAAACTCAAAATGTTCATTTTGGAATACATGCTATTTGAATTATGGAACAACTGCTACAAACGACCATATTGAAATGCATAAGAGCAACAAAAGTACTGTTATGGATTGCAGTACAGGAATTTTCCAATCCATTGTACCTTGATCTTTCAGGAAAAAGCAGGTTTAATGGGTTCATAGGAGTCATTAACCTCCCACACATGAAAATGAGTAACACAAATTGATTTTGAAACTCTGGGATGATTATTCCTATTCTGGAATAAACCAAGATACTTCAGATGCAGTGTTAATGAGGACTGAGGATAACTATATCATAGGTGGCTGTCATTCAATCACTACTGTCATTCAGCTCATTTCTGAAAGAAGATCATTATTAATTCATAATCAACAAGCAACTAAATACTTTAATTTTCTAGATCTATTGGACTTCTCTAAAAGCTGTTATAGCATTGAAATAATTCAACTTCTTATTTTGATTAATTTTTTTTTCAAAATTCTGACTTAAGTAATAGATATATTAAATTGAAGAATATGCAGGAAATTCACATTTACTGAAATACAGCCAGTTTCACCTCTACCTATTTGATTTCACCTGTTTCTATTTTATTTCTGGAATTCTTTTCCCATGTACAAAACCAAAATCACGCAACTCTATATCAAAGACAAAATTATACTGTATGTACAGTATATAAAAGAACCGAATCACCCACAACATTAAAGAATTCACACATTTTCAGGTACAACTAAGTACAAGCTACTTTCTTTTTTCTTATTGACTAGAGAATTTGGGAAATATATGTAAAATAGAATTTATAATTTAAATATAACTCACTTCTTTTTCTAAGATTTTATTGTAGAAGAGCAATGATATTCTTTGAATATCCTCAGATTTAAGCCATTGCCTAGAAAAGGAAAAGAATCATAACAGCATTATACATAAGCTGCTAATATTTTTTTTGGGAGACTTAGATAAGAAAAAATTAACTTGCTTCATAAAGGAAATTGAACAGTTGGATGTATTTATGTAATAGAAATATATTAGTTATGGCAATTTCTCTTCTTTAGGGGAGCCTGTGAATAGGAGCCATAGATCTCCATCAATCTACATTGTCCAGCCTTCTAAAATAGTGCCAGTCTAAAAATGTAAAGTAGGAATGATTTCTAAAGCTGGTGGCAGTTTTAAGCTAAAGAGCTGAATAATGTATTGTAATAAAAAGCATTTAATGTAGCAACAATAGTTAATTTTTACATGTACATTTCATGATCTACATAGAAGCTCACAAGTCAAAATAAGCCCTTGTATTGTATCACCACAGTTCTACGTGATAATAAGTACCCTAGAATCCTACAAAAGGAAGGGAAGGAATGTACATCTATGTGCAGGTTTCAGAGCTAATATGATCAGAACAGATATTCAATTCTTTTCATCTATTTTTAATAAAATGTTGGTCACTAAATTTCAGCAGATTAATAAAATATTGATTTCTTGTCCAACAGAGAAGAGAGTTAAGTCATAGAACAGCTTATATTTTTCTAGTCTGTATATATAAACTGGGAAGAAAGGAAACAGTCGGATTCCTGTTTTGAAATAGGCTTCTCCAACTCCAGTTCAAAAAATTCTGCCTTCAGATTTCTCAATGGGCTTCAATGTTTACTTCCATAATATGAACAGCAGTGGTACAAACAACAACTTTGTGGGCAAACATACTTTTGAGCATTTATTCCATCAATTGCTTGAATCATCCTTTCATTTAATTCCTCTTCAAATTTTTTCTTCTGAGATTTTGTTCTGTAGAGATATAAATAAGGGAGTGAAGTTAGCATCCTGAAGGATGAAATTTAAATAAAATACAGATAATTCTCGTCTTATGACTAGAAGCCGAATGACTGTTCAAAATTGAGATGGCTTTGGAAAAAGTTACTACCCATCCTCAAAATTGTGACTGTCATACACCCCTTGCAGTCGCATGATTGCACTTTGAGCATTTGTCAACTAGCTTGCATTTACAACAGTTAGCAGCGTCATATATGCACATTTTTCTTATTTTTTTCTGCTTTGCTGCAAAAAGCACCTGTTGGGT
This sequence comes from Laticauda laticaudata, assembly GCA_004320025.1. Classification (NCBI taxonomy): domain Eukaryota; kingdom Metazoa; phylum Chordata; class Lepidosauria; order Squamata; family Elapidae; genus Laticauda; species Laticauda laticaudata. The sequence continues at coordinate 8,404 of BHFT01057511.1, forward strand.
GAACTGGATTTGATCATGCAATTGCTGTGATGATTTGATGAACAATCATCATAAAAAGAATCATAAAATGGAATCTAGCCCCATGGTGACTCGACAACCACAGACTTATAGCCAAATATTTAGGCTTAACTGTGGTTGTAAAGTTGAGGATTACCTACAGCCTTAGTGGCACAGTGGTTAAAATATTGCAGGCAAACTCTGCCCACAGCCTGGAGTTCAGTCCTGATGGGGCAAATAATGCTTACATTGTAAACTGCCCAGAGAGTGCTATAAAATGCTATGAGACATTATATAACCCTAAATATTATTGCTTACCTTTATAGGCTCATTAGTGCAATCAAAATAAAAGCAATCAGAAAAGCAGAAAGAAGACCAATATATATTACCATTCCTATTTTCTGTAGCAGGCCAGCATAAATTGACATATATTGTAGTGATCTGTATTTGGTAACAGCTTTTCATTTTACAATATAATGTTAAATTTTTATGATGTGACGGTAGACTTACATAGTGTACACCTGTTTCTATTTCAGTCAAACAGAGCTGTTTGATAAGAACATAAATTGAGACACCGGAATCTAATAATTAGACTCAATGGCTTTAGCAAAGTTATAATGGAGCCTCAAATGAAGTGATATAATATATATTTTGTTTCCAAAGAACTTGAAAAATTGCCTTGCTGTTTCTATAACATCATGGAACAAAAAACTTCATATAATATGGCTAATTTTATACTCTTTGTCATGTGGGATAAAATGGTCAAGATTGGCCTAGTCAAAACTTGAAGCTGAATGATGGTTAGCTGCTGCTGGGGAAGGCAGGGCTAACAACAATCAGGGCTCAGTAGGCTATGTGCAAAACATAATCCAAATGTGTGACTCCCAAAGGTCACGATGAAGACAACGTTGGGTCATGAGAGTCGCAGTACAGTACTTTTATAAGCTTCCTTCCTTCTTAACAATTCTTATTTCTAATTTTTATTAGAGAAATAGTATGCTAATCCTGTTGCAATTGTAGTGGGAAATCTCTTGACACTTATTGATTGGGCTCATATGAGCTCTTGAAATATACTTAAGGACAAAAGCCTAGCTTCTTTGAAGGAGAGAAAATATTAGTTTCTGAAACTAAAATTTCAGATAGGATCCAAGGACCAAGCAAAATCAGTCACCAGGGACAAAAAAACTAAAGAACTTCAGAGCAGAGTGAAAAAGGGGGCCATAAGAAATATAGCAAAGGAGACTACTCAGAAATGATCAGAAGCCACAGAAGGGAAGGAGAGGAAATCCTAATAAGGATGATTAACAGATAGGATAACTAAAGTATTGATATGAAAAGCAGAATTCACTATGGTTGATGAAGAGATGGGGAAGATGAATGAGAAGCAACAAGGACTAAAGAAAACAAACCTATCAACCATAGTGAATGAAAGGAGGTGCAAAGAAAGCCAGAGAACACAAAACTGCCATCTATAGTTTTAGAATAATTGTTAAAGAGGGATATCCTATCACATTATTAACACCATCATTATAATTTAATAGCTTGTCTGAATTTCACATGTTAAACTATTTGGTACACAGTTTTAATGCTTTTAAAAATCACATAATTAACATTTTGACAAGATTTCAAAATAATTATTACAATTACACAGTCTAGAACATATCTTTTTGTTTTATTGATGATTTCATCCTACCAACAAATTCCTATTAATAAAAATACCTAATATATTTCTATCTTGTCTAAATTAAACTGACATGGTTTATAATATTTGCATTATTTCAATTTATCCTCTTACCTTAACAGTTATGCAAAACTATCATGGCTATAAAAAATGCTTGTGAAGAATGACTGTGAGTAAACTAGCATGGTTTTCCATGATACTGAGGTCTTTATAAGTTGCACGTACCTTTCTCTACAACGCTGGAAATTATACTGACCCATAGGCATGTCCTAAGAAAGAGTAACAGAAAGTATCATCCAGATATAAAGAACTATAAAATAACTATTGGATTCAATGTACAAGATTGTGCTTTAATGAAAACTATTTGTCTTTTTTATATACATTCACTCTTGTTGCATATTTGTTGATACAGAGGAATTGGTACTTTAACTGTTTGCTAGCCTTTAGCATTAAACAGTTCACTATATAATCTATACCTGATGCTTTCCTGTTTGACTGTTAGTTGATTGCCTGTCATATTTCATAGTTGATTTCTGAACATATGTTCCTTGCCTGACAAACGTTACTTTCATTTTATAATCCCATTTGTAAAGGATTTTCCATCTTTGTTTAATCTTATTTGCCTATATTTTTTCCAGTAATCATAACTTTGCTTTAAATTTTCCATTGTTTCTCTGAATTTTTAAAAAAGATCTCCCATTTTCCTTTTCTTGTTACTTTGCTCTGTATATTGGCATTCTTAACAGATTTTTTTCTTTGTCTCTCTTGTTTGATGTTGAAAGTTTGCATTAAAGTCAGTCCTTGTATGAACAGAGTGCACTTTCTGATCTTCTGCAGTCTATTTGATTCTGATGATGTCTACCATTTATGTCCATGTGCAGACTTCAAATTTATGTTCCTTGAAGCAGTTCACAATACACAATTCTTTTCTTAAAGGTTTTTATCTCTTATATTATTGTACTTCTCTAATCTGATGTTTCAGATTCCTTCATTTTCCCAATGTTTGCATTCAACACATTAATTGGCAGCGTGACTTTTCTTGATCTTGCACTTAGCACCTCTTGTAATGTGTCACAGAATTCCTCAAGGTCTTTCTTTTTTCTAGTTTTAGTAAATGCATATACAAGTGCACTTGTATAATGTAGCCAGGTAAAAATAATTAGCTATCTCATTTTGAAATTCATTGCCATTTCATTGTTCATATGAATTCCTGCCCTGAATTTAAGCAACTGAATTAAATTGGCCCATTGTGATCCATCTAAGTTCACGGATTCCTATTTGCATCCAATTTGCTGAGTTTCAGCGCTTACTTTGCTACTGCTTTGACAATTTCAATTTTTCTTTGATTGATGATTCTGTGATGATTCTAACTGTGTGTCACTATACAATAAACAACATCTATTTCAATACTGGCACAAACATTAATCAGAGTTCTTTGTAACTTTGCTTTGGCCCTGTCACCATCTCCAGATCTACTTGAAGAATTTCTATGCTCATTCTAAAGCCCATGTCACACTGCACCAACGGATGCAAAGAGGATGTAAAACGGAGAGAAACACTTGCCACCGTTGGAAAACACGATGCATCCGTTGTGTACTCATTGCGTCCGTGATTCATACTCTCTATCTGTCCAGCATCCGTCTACTGTGATTTCATCTGCTCAAAAAGTTTTGAGCTGCACAAAACTTTTTGAGCAGATGAAGTATCCAACGCGTCCGTTATACATCCTCTACGCATATGGGGAACATCCGTTATACGTCCATCATCATCCGTTACACGTCCGCTATATCTGCATCCACTGCGCATCCGCACAACTCAAATCCGCTCCAGCGGAAAACGGACACAGGGAGGAAGCGAAACGGACGTGGAATGGACACACAGCGTTAGTAGCACGGACGTAGAAAGGATGAAAGCGGATGCAGCTACGCATCTGCGTCATCTGCACACCCATTCACTCTGCATCCGCTCTTTCCGCTACGCGTCCACTTTGCTATGCTCCCCCAGAAGCCCTGCGGACGTGCCATCCGCTTCCATCTGCTTTCATCCGCTAGGCTTCCGTTGAGCATCCGTTTTACATCTGCGCTACCTCCTTCCCCCGTCCGTTCTTTTCCGTTCTCTTTATGCAAATTTTTGGCCCTTTTGAGAGCGGATAAGAACGGATGGAGCCACCCCTGGATTTTTGGCTGTCCGCTGTGTCCTTTTACATATGTTTTGCATCCATCGGGTGATGTGACCTAGCCTTGAGTAACTAGAGAGATGCCACCCAACCTGGAGAGGAGAGGGTTGATCAGTCATAACTAAATAACATTGCAATATTGCAACCATTTTATTCTCTTTTCTTAGTAATAATAACTAAGAAAGTGTTTGCCCTGGTCTTCTTCTGGATCCACTTTTGATGTTACTAGCAGCATATAACTCCATAGCATCTCACACAATGAACAACTTTCTTAAGTTTATTGAGAAAATTGAGCCCTCCGACCATATAAGATAATAATTTCCTAGGAGTCTTAAATAGATATTACATTTTATACCATGTTTTGAAATTATGCAGCACTGGGGTTATAATGGGAACTGAGAATAAGGCAGTCCCTGACTTACAATCATTTCTTTATTACTTGGCAACTGCTCAAATTTATGACAGGAATCCCCCCCTCCACGGTACTTATTATATGATTCTGATGTCCTGACAGCTGCCTCCACCTTGATCATTTACTACAAATGGAGGATTTGGCAACTGGCCCACATTTTTGGTTGTTGCAGCATCCTGTACTCACATAACCATATTTTATGACTTTCTGCTGAGAACCGGCATTTCCTTCAAGTTTTTGGCAAAAATGCCCCATAGCAAACAATGGGTCTACTTTATAACTGCTGCATTTGCTTCATAATCACCATCAAAAAAAATCATAAAATCAGGTCATTCATGCAGGTAATCTGCTTTATAACAATCACAACCTTCACAGGCAAGCTCTATTATAGTTTAAAGTTGAGGAGTACATGTAGTGGTTTCTAAATTTTCTGCATAAGTTAGAGGTAAGGTAATCTATGACATCTAGAAAAGCACTAACACAGGAGTCAAACACTTTACAGAAATTTGTCCTCTCTAGGCCTAGGCAGTATTTAGTCAGTTATTTATTCATTATAATTCTAATACATTTAACAATGGCAGTTCTCCACCCAATTTTCTTCAGATAACATATAGTATTATTTCAATAATGTAACATCACCTGAAGAAACAATGCCTAATTCTGAAGTTTATTAATTTAATGAAGGATAACGATGCTAAAAAGGCTGATGGATTATTCTTAAGTGGATGCTACAAAATCAGGTTAATTAGTTTTTCCCCCCACAAAAAGATATTTTAGCTATTTAAAAATATACAGAAGCTGATACCATGGTGCTGATCTTGCCATTTTCAGTAATCATACTGTCCCGATGGTGCAAATGAGCAAATGGCTTAGCAGCTCCCCACGATTCCAAGTATCTAGTCATACGAACAGAGGCTCTCATTTTAGCTCCTTCTAAGGTGTTTCGGGGTCGGAAATGATGTTGTGGGCTTCGTTTTTCTTCCTAATTTGAAAATAAGTAAAAAAGAGACAAAAGGGTGAAATAGGCATTTATCACTTTCCTAAAAAACTGAATTTTTAGTTCAATGTTTTTCAGTATAAATCCCCCACTTTTCAGAACTATTCCAGTCAAACCTTCATCACTGACTGCTTGTAGATTATCAAACATAAACACTTCGCTCCAGAAGAAAAACAATGTTACTTACCTTAGGGTTGATTATAAAGAAGGTTTTCACGTTATGCTCCTTGAGATATGGATCCCTTGCATCACCATCCCCTTCTTCTACTTTGTACACTCCATTCAAGTGTGCCAAGGTGACTGAAGTAATGTGAACACGGCTGAAATTATGGTTTATTTTAAAAATGACCATTATACAACATTAAGAAAGTAGCATTTATTTTCCTTTTAGTTATAGCTGAGAATTATTTCCTCAAGATTTAGATGCATAACTATATAAGGAATAAGTAATAGAAATACAGTAAATAACTCAAACTGAGATTTGATTCCAATGATGAGACTGTCATTTTATGCGTCAGCAGTAGAAGCAATTGATTGGATATTTTATGGGACATACAATGCTGGCTTGTTAAGGAAAAGACTCAGAATCTTTCCATGTGTATATCATTTTTAATGTGGTAAAAATGTGATTCTTCCATTTATAATTTGACCCTCAGACCCCAGCTAACTGTCTTGTGGAAAGTCAAGCCCACTTTTAATCTGCATTTCAGAAAACATGATTTTAAATATTATAAATGTTTGCTGAACTTGCAAAGTTGTGGAGATTGAGACACCAATAAATAACAGTTTCTCTATTTAACAGAATATTAAATCTTAATATTTGAATACTGCTTCAAAATCTTGAATCTGCTATACATAGCTAGAACAGCATACAGTTTTCAAACACTATTCAGTTTCAATAAATGGAAAAAATCCGTACTTGTAGTAGTTAAATTTGCAATACACTGAGCGAGTAGTATTTTTAGATTGATTAATATGTGCAAGCATACACTATAACTGTATAGTGTCCTGTTTTATGACCAAGTAACACCCTAACAATATGAAATTACCGCCAGGATTATTCTATATGTGTGAAATATATCATAATACAAATAAATTAAATAATGATCTTACCCAGGAATTCCTCCAGCTTCCATATGATTGGCCAGTGTTACATCATGTGACCACACATCATATTGCCATTTTTGCAGTCCAATCACACCACAAAGGACATTCCCAGAGTGTACTCCCACTCTCATATTAATATCAACTCCAGTTGCATCTCTTACCTTCCTATTTATTGAGAAATAATTCATGGAAGATGTTCAACATTAGTTTTTCAAAAGTCAAACCAATATCATGCAATTTGTAATAGGCAACTCTAGAAATTTTAATAGACATGCATTTGCAAACAATATGAAATAATGAAACCATTTTAGCCATTTTAAGTTCTGATTTAATGTTTCTCTGATTAATATAAACATTTAAAGAAATAAATATATTTAAAATGACTCATATGTTCAAATATGCCTATATGCTAATCAATTCTGGTGATTAGCAAAACTCAAAATAGAAATAAAAAGCAGAAAATCAAAGACGTGGTAATAAAAAAAATCTAAACATATCTAGTTTCTACCAGCATTGTTTATGATATGTCCTTATTTTATTTACTTATTTATTGCTTTTGTACCTTCGTGAACTATCCTTGTTTCCTTCACACACTTCAGCACTCAGACATGGCCTTTTGCCCCTCTCTCTTTTTTCAGGTCTCAACTTTCTTGACCTACCCTTTCTACTCAGTGCATTCATTCTTCCTTCATCCATTTGTTCAGCTATTTGATCTTAATTCCTTCTCTCTCTACATTCAAGTAATTTCAACATACTTCTTTCATTCCAACCACTCATTTTATATTCAATTTATATTTATTATCCATTTAATCTTAATTATTTCTCTTCTTCTATAACACATACTTCTTAAGTACAACAAATGTTATCTTCTTCCTATATCTCATCTCTTATCTATAAGAAAACCCATAAAACATTATCATTTCAGTCCTGATATCAGCACAAGTCCACTAAGGGTTATCTATTTTAACCTCAATCAAATAAACCTATGTATTTTTTCCCTTTACTTCTAACAATCTTAATCTTTAGGCCACTGAAATAATGTTACAGAACTTAATTTCTTTTTATTTTTCTGTCTCCCATTCTCATAAGATTCTTCAAAATTTTATCAAGCTCTTTTGTAAACTAATATAGGCAAATTATCTAGCTCATTTTTTGGATTAGTGTTTGTATATCACTTTTAATTATTAAGACATCAGCCTTCAGCCAGTTTCTTTTGAATGTCCAGTGTAACAATTGTTTCAATGTCATTCTTGCAAAATATCATTGGTAGATCTACTTTCAACTCCATCATGATCTTGTCAGGTAAAACCTATTCCTCTCTCATAATATCTTTTTCATACAATCTCCCCATAAGGGAAGATGTCTCCTTTGATAGTACTAATTATCCCCTGGGTCCATTGTTAAAAAATATAATTTTTTAATATTCTAACATTGGCCATATTGAATAAATTTTTGAACAGGTCTCATCATATTCAGTCTTTTCTTGAAGTGATTCTACCTTTATCAGCTCCCCTTTAATTTGCTTCCATATTCATTTTTCTAAGATCCTCTCTTGATACTACCAAATTACGGGCTATTCCTAACAGTACAGGTAGTCCTCAATGTATGACCACAAGAGACAAGAATTTCTATTTCCAAGCAAGGCAGTTAAGTGAGTTGCAGTTGTTACATGAATCTAGCTTCTCCTGTTGACTTAGCTTGTCAGCCACTTCTTGATTTCCACCCATCCAGCAATATCGCTTACCAGAATATTTTTTCTCCTGGCTCACATTGATTCAAAATGTTGCACAATGTCCACAACAGTCATCTCTGTTATTGATTAATAACATACACTATAACTTGAAATGACTACCATTCTATGGATTTCCTAAGCACCTATAACACCATAGATAATATTTTTTACTTTCTGATATAAATTTTAGCTTTTGTTCACGAAAACCCTAAAACTTTACAGTACTTCCTTCTATTTATCAGCTCCACCCAGAGGTTGGGCTGTTTTCATTCAGATCTATTACATTCTTCCCCCTTCTCTGTTTCCCTCACACAGAATGTACCTTTTTTTTTTTGTTAATTTGTTTATTCATTAATTCATAGTTTTCTTTTTACATTCTAAGTTGCAATCTTCTATGCATGATGTTCATCATCAGATGGCCTAATAGATATTGAACTCCACCATCCACACTGGCTTTCATTAATTAAGGATTTTCAGATAATATTGGGTTCTATTTTTGTAAGCCGCATGGAGTTATTGATTGTGAGTTGGATGGCTGTATAAATTTTCTCAAATAAATAATGCTTTCTATTCAATTTAAATCTTCAATTCTGGCTTGCTAAATTTACATTTAGTTACAGCTCTTCCTTGTAAGAGGCTGATGCAAAGATCTGTTGGCATCCTCTGCCCGAATTGCTAAACCTTGTTCTTTTTCAGCATTGACGTGGTGTTTTCCTTTATAGATTTTTTTTTAATTTTTAAATAAAGTTTATTTAAGAATCATACATTTAAAACATTTAAAGAACAAATGAACATATAAACAGATATATATATATATACATATATACAGTTTGCAGCAAAAAGTTGAGCAATGGTTAAAAAATTTTTGACAATGATGTGATCTGCCTTGTTACAATACCTTCTTCGTTCCTTCAATGCCTTAGTTTCACAAAATGCTTTGTGATTAAATGCACGTCTTCAATAACTTTATACCTTATCCAGTTGTCAAATATTGCCTTTTCTTTAAGCATTTGTATCAGCAATTCCATGCTTTATAGTAATCACTATCTTGGTTATTTTTTAATAGTTTTGTTAGGCTATCCATCTCTGTGCAATCGTGAATTTTTTTGATGACCATCTCCTCTGAAGGGGTGGTAGACGATTTCCAATTTTTGTGCATAGCTTATTCTAGCTGCTGTTATAATGTGTAATATTAAATATTGGTATTTTTTCCCATTTTTGAATCTATCATACCCAGCAAGAAAGTTTCGGGTTCAAGTTTTACTTCTTGTTTAGTTAAAATCCAATTTTTGCTATTTTTCCAAAACTTGCGCAAATGGACAGGTCCACAACATATGAAAATATGTTCCCTTGACGCAGTTACACTTCCAACAGTTTGGGGGAAGGTTCAGAAACATCTTAGCCAGTCTCACGGGTGGCAAGTGCCAACAATACACCATTTTATAGAGGTTCTTTTTGTACGAGGCTGACATAGTTAATTTGTAGTTTGTTTCCCAAATATGTTCCCACTTGTTTAATTCAATACTGTGGCTCACATTTTTTGCCCAAATTATCATACACTCCTTGACTGTTTCTTCTTTTCGTTTATAATCCAATAGATATTTATATATTTTACTAATCATCTTCTTTTCCTCTCCTTGCCAAATTTTATCGAATTCTTGGTAGGTTATGTTAAAGCCAAATTGTTCTTTATCTTTTTTGTAGCGCGATTGTATCTGCGCATAGGGCCACCATGTTATCTCTTTTCCTAAAATGTGTATTTTATCCCTAGCCTTTAACTCTCCATTTTGATGTAATAAACCTTTTTATTTTACAATATTGTCAAAATCTAAGACATTTGGATGTGTAACTGTCTCCATTGTGGATAACCACAGTGGGACCTTACAGTAATGTACTTTTTTTTATCTTTTCCCAAATAGTTAGTTAGACACACTCCTTATATAATGCCTTTGAAAGTACAAGTGGTGTTTACTTTTTCCATCCCACATAAATGCGTGCCATCCAAATTGGAGATCAAAGCCCTCTAATGTTAAGATCCTTTTATTTATCAAATTAACCCAGCCTTGAGCCAGGTTGCCATCACAGCATAGTAGGATGTTTCGAAATCTGGAAGACCAAAGCCTCCTTTCTTTCTATCATCCTGTAATAATTTATATTTTATTCTGGGTTTT
>BHFT01057513.1:0-12501 GCA_004320025.1 Laticauda laticaudata
ACTCACACTCTCTTCTGAGACTAAGACTAAGACAACCCAGGTTTCTGGCTCCATCTTATGGCCGTTTGAGAAACCATATCCACTTGTACTTTTAGGATTCTCTCAAAGAGACAGTATTAAAATGTCTATCCTGGTTTATATATTGTCCAACCCAAATAGCTATTAGGTGACACATATTCCTAACAGCAATTGTCCTAGGCAAAAAAAACAAACTCTGGTCTGAGACACCTTGGCTATTGCTAAGGTCTGGAAAGGTTTCAGTCCAGATTATAGGTTACCACCATCTTTCAGTTCCCTTGCTTTGTATTCTCCCAACTTTCTCTTCTAGAAAAAGAGATGGATATGTATACATATCTAAATTTAAATCATATTGATATGAACAAGGTTAAAAGCATTAAAATATAATATATGTAGGTACAACAACTACCTTCAACAACCTATAGACACAGACCCACAAACAAACATGTAGCACACTCACAAACATATATGCACATATACATATTGTGTCCCATTTTCCTAACTTTACTTCAAGAAAATCTGTTGACATTTCTTATAAGCATAGTTGGTCAGTGGTTGTACTACTTGACTGACATGCTTAATGAGCCTGGTCCAAAACCTAGAAGAAGGTTCTTATTTCTCTGTGCTATTTCTTTTCCTTTTCATTTGTGACCCTAGCCAAGTTACAAGGATATCAATAGGGTACATTCTGTAGCATTGAGCCGTACACTCTCTATAGTATAAATAAGATTCTCTGAGACACTTTTCTCCACATGCTGCCTAAAACCTGAAGTGCTTCAGCAGGATGGTTGTGTGATGCTCTTTTAGATCATAGCTGTAGATGATTAAATAAGAAAACTTGTTGATTATCTCCCCCCCCCCCCTTNCCCCCCCCCCCCTTCTTTGGAATCTGCATGTGCGTGGTATTGTACATAAAAAAATTGGTGTTAGTCAATTGCTCTATCTTTCTTACTGCAGTGATGTGGATGCCAAATCTGGAGATCAAATTAGCTAATTATTGATAACATAATATTTCTTATTTATTATTATTGATAACATGATTTACCCAACTGGTGTATCTGACTGATGATCTACTTGACTGGTGTACCAGGTACTCTGGAACTAAACATTGCTATCTTGGGTTTCAGACACAGATGCATAATCTATTGGCAGCATTACATGCCGCAGTGTCAAAACTTATTCTTTCTGAAACATTGTCCAAGATAAGAGAAACCATTTCTTTAAACAATTCTTTTCTACCTTATAAAAATCATTCTTCATCTATGCACAGGTTTTAAAATATGCTTTATTGGCAGCCCGAATCCCCCTTTAATAAAAATGCCGTGCAACTTGCTATAAATAGATTTGAAATGAGCTGCATTCACCTGTTGCTTTGCTTTAGCAGATAATCGCACTGTCAGGAAAAGTTTAGCTGAAAGGTTCTGCAAAGCTCTGCTGAAGGACTATTGTTTCAATGAACACTAAACCATAATCATCATGCTTCACGGATAATTAATTCAGGCTATATCCAGAAAATATTCTTTCTATTTTGGGAAGCTATTTATCTTTTTTTATACTGACATTCTCCATTTGTTAAACAATCTGAGAGATAATCCAGTAATTTATTCACATCCCCCTCCCCCAATTATAACTTGCAATCAAACATCACAAGTTTGTTTCTTAGGCTGTTTTAGGAAGCTGTTGGCTTCCAGTTTGTTTTTTAAAAAAATAATTTTCCCCTGTAACTGAACCCAAGTCAACTGTGAACTGTAAAGTGGCTGTGGTTTAGCAGCAATAGCAGCTGCAATGAGTAAAGTGCATATAGTTGAAGGAAAGGGGAAAGCTTTATATCTTCATGGCATCAATCTCTTAGCCCAATCTATCTTGTAGGGCTGACAGAGTTAATAGAGGCAACACTAAACTGTTCCAAAGCTGTTGATCAGATGATCTTGGATGTGAGCTTCTCTTCTGAAACTTTCTGTAAAAACCTTGGGAGACAGGATCAAAGTTGCTTCCTAGGGAACCATCAGATAAGAAACTGCATAACCCATAACCAGTTAATAGATAGGCAAGAGGGTCACAAGAGACCTTCACTAATGCCTCAGACTGTAAAGGAGATGGGGAGAGAATTGTACTTTGAGACATGCAAGATATGTAGCATTTCATTTAGTGGTGGGATTCAAAATTTTTTACTACTGGTTCTGTGGGTGTGGCTTGGTGGGTGTGGCATGGCTTGGTGGGTGTGGTGTGGTGTGGCTTGGTGGCCATGGCAGGGGAAGGTTACTGCAAAATCTCATTCCCTCCCCACCCCACTAACCTGCTTTCTAGCTCCATTCTCCTATGAGGGCAACAAAAGAAGACCGAGCTGATCAGCTGGGACTCAGGAGGCAGACAATAGATGGGGGGTGGGGCCAGTCAGAGGTGGTATTCCAGACTTCTCAAAATTTCTGCTACAGGTTCTATGAACTACTCAAACTTTCCACTATTGGTTTTGCAGAACTGGTCAGAACCTGCTGAATACCACCTCTGATTTCAAAAATGTTGAATAAACTCATCTGGTTGTGTTTCCTGTCTGGTATACCTAGGAAGGCTGACATCAATATTGCAAGTCTGAAAGGTCTCCCAAGGCCTTTCCCACCCACCATTATACTTTCCTTGCCCTGGAAATTTTAGATGTGTTTCTATAACATGAAATTCTAAAGAAGATAGAGAATTTTGGAGAAAAAAAATCCTTCAGTTTCTCTTGCATTTAAGGCTAGGTCCCACTGGCCGATGGATGCAAAACATATGCAAAAAGGACACAGCGGATGACCAAAATTTTGAGGATGGCTGCATCCGTTGTCATCCGCTCCCCAAAGTGGTAAAAATTTGCATAAGCAGTACGGAAAAGAACAGAAAAGAATGGACGGGGGTAGTATGTAGCAAGGATGTTAAGCGGATGTTCATAGGAAGCCTAGCTGATGACAGTGGATGGAAGCGGATGACACATCTGAATGGGTTCCGGGGGAGAATTGCAAAGCGGACGCATAGCGAAAGGGGCAGATGCATAGCAGATGATGCGGATGCATCACGGACGCCTAGAGGAAACAAAGCGGATGCCGAGTGGATGTATATCAGATGAAAGCGTTCACTGCGCATGCGGGGAGGATGAATTGGGTCAGCTCCATGGATATAAAAGGATGCACGCAGTCAGCATTCAGAGGAAAGACATGCTGCCACATACATTTTGAAAGAACACCATGGTTCGTCAGTCAGGGAAGAAGAGGAAGCCGGTGCCTTCTCATGCCAGCCCTGGCAAGAAGGACAGAACCAGCATCCCACCCCCTGGCACTGACTCTGAGCGCTGTGTCTGGTGTGTCTGACCAGCCCAGCCCTCACCTGCTGCAAGCCCTCTCTCAGCCCTGAAGCCCTGCTGAAGCCCTGCCAGAGGAAGAGAAAGGGAAGGAAAGAGAAGAGAACATACACCTTTCCGTGAGCAGAAGGAAGGCTGAATGGGCTGAGGAAACAATACCGTGGAGAAAGGGCCACAATTCTATCGACGACACCAAGAAGAAACGGCACTTGGAGAGACAATGCCAGAGACCTGGGCTACACTCAACTGTACTCCTGGATGGGAACCAGCACACTGGTAAATATGGCAACTAAATCAAAGAATCAAAAATCTGGGCACCGCGTCAAGCGCACTGAAGATGTATCTGTCAGGCATTTCCTGAGGTGAGACCACCACCGAGGGCAACCTCTCCTAAGCCAGCCTCCCAGCAGACCACTACTGTCCAGTCAGTGTTTCAGAGGGCCCACCAGCAGATCCCCCGACAGTGAAACCCATGTAAAGCAGATGGAGATCCCCTACACAATGGAGGAAAAGCGGTCAGATACAACAGAGCACAAAGCCCCACCCCCACGCCAGCTCCACAGGCAGGCAAGAGAGCAGACGGAAGGCCAGAGCCACAGCTGGTGGAGACAGGGACACAGTGCATACAGAACTTCTTTCAGCTGGTCCATTGGACCAGAGATCTCTTGCCACAAGCTCAATCACCTATGTGAGCCGAATACTGAGGATCGCCGAGGCCCAAACCAGTGAGAAGGAAGAGAACACACACATCCTGCACCTCAAGCCCAACTAACCTGCTCCACCCACTCCGGATCCTCCTCCACCCCAGCCAATGTCACAGCCACTTCCCGCTTCACACCCTCACCTACCAGGGCTATGACTACCAGACCCACAGCAGAAGCAGACTTCCCACAGTCCGGCCCGTCATCGCACACCACAATCCACCTACCCAGCTGCACACCAGAAAGCCCCACTACCTCCTCTTCTAACCCCACACCAAGCCGTCAATGACTTCTGTCATCAGTCTTTGCCTGAACATACCAACGGTATCGGATGAAGGGCCTTTCAAACTCACAGCGGAGTAAGCTTTCTGAGAGTCCTAACACACCATCCCCCTGTTGACTCTGGCCAAGCACCCCAATGGCACCTCAAGTCCAGCACTCAAGCAACAGCCCACCTCCACCAGTCCCTCCCACTTAACAGCTGAGACCATGACCATGACTCAAGAGGTGATGAGCAAGCTAGTCCGATCGATAGCTGATCTATTAGTTTCCCTGCTTCCCTTTATCCTTTGCTTCAAGCACATTTACTTTAGGTCCTAATTGTATTGCCATTTTATAATTCTACTCAACAGTTTATAAAGAACAGTAAATTAAAGGTTTTACCATTTCTCTTGCCATTAAGAACAACTTTAAAATTCAATACTTGTTCATCTTTTGCTTATTAAAAAAAAATCCATAAAGTCTTAACCCTAAGAAACTTAATAAAAGACTTTGCTAGAGTACGTATTTTGTTTCCCTTTTTGCGTTAATAAAGTGTTGGTTGAAAACTTCTACAAATGGTTAAGCCTTGCATGCTTGTGGAGATAGAGTTCTGATAAGGATATGTGGAGATTATACGATACAAGGATAGTTGTGGGCTTACAGATAAGGATAGTAGTGCCTGGAGTAGCAGATAGCTTCCTAGCAAGCATTTAGTAGGATTTTATGGTCCACCCTCCAGCTTCCACACATATGGACCCTTATTTATCAAATAAACAATGTTAATTCAATTGCAAATTCATGATCACATTTCAAAATAATTATAGAGTCTTTATTAAATGCCCATTGATTGTAGGGACCCATCTGCAACATACTCGACTACTCCTCATCCAGTTTATGCGACAAGCTCAGGAAGCAACCAAAATTAATTCAAATTTCTATACTCATTCTCAGAGCTTTCTTTGCCAACCCCACTGCTCCAGTACTGGAGTTGCCACCTCCCTAGGGTTCTTGCTTCCCTTGAAGGTTGCCCGTCTGTTACCTTCCTTTCAAATCAGTAACGCTTTTCCGGGCCTAACGCAACTTGCTATTCTCTCTCATGTGTCCTTATCCAGGTGTCATGGGTTCTCTGTGTGCGCCATTCACCAAGCTTCATTCCTTTTTTGTGAGACAACTCAGAAAGGGGCGAACGCGGGAGGGGTTGGACTCCTCTTTCTTGTGGAAAGCCTCTTAGATGTGGACTTGAAATCGTAAATCTGTGCACGTATGCCCAGCAAGCGTCTTACCCCAACGAGTCTCCTCCAGTCAGTACCTAATGCTACATGCTCATCGTGCTGATGGATGTGCCCTTGTATACCCTGTTTGGCCAGTTCATTTCAACACAGGCTCCATCGACACCCACACTCTGCCCTCATGGAAAAGCCTGTTAGGGTAAGATCCTCGATGCCCGACGTTTCGGACGATCGGAAGTGTAGGGCCTTCATTGAGGTAGGTTTCTGGGAAGAAGGCGGCATCACCTGTGCGAAATAGGCCAACCATCTTCGTGGTGGTGCTTGGGGTAGTGTCTGATCAGGGGAAAACCCTATTAGATTGAGTACTTGCTCCATCTACGGTGATAGATCTATGGCCTATACCTCCTATCCTGAAGCAGTTTCGCCCGTGCGTCTGAAAGAGTACTACCTGTAGTACTTGTACTTATTGCTCTGCTGTACGTTCAGCACCATAATCCATCTGGCAAAAGAGATATGTAGAGAGCCCTTTAGGTTAAGATATTTGCTAACTTAAATTCATCTCTCTTGAATGTGGTTTTGAGCCTTCAGGCGTTTTGCTCCCAAAATCTATAGCTCCCATGGCTGTGGTGGAAAATAGTTGTGCCCAACACCCTCTGAAAAATAACCCATGCTGCCTTCGATTGGCAACCTTATCCACAAGCCTTTGAGTTTAGTTTCGGCAGACAACTGGAATGGATGCTCTCCCACCTATCTAAATGATGGCCTGCACCCGTTTCTTACCACTCCTGTTCAAGGACAACCCTCTTGCTTGAATGCGGGTGTCAACCGCAAGCCAATTATGCCAAAGCGATAGTAACCGGGCAGGGTGCCTAATGTCAGCCCAAAACCAAGAGTGCGTTCAGAAGTCCTTAATGCCATGCTCCATGTGAAGTCAGGGCCACATGCTTTCATTCTATCGGTGATTGGAAAGTTTTGGTGGCGTAGGTTCGGTCCATCTGGCATAATGAGCTTTCATGGAGATCTCTAAAAAAATTCTCTACACGTTTCCTCAAACTAGTAGCTTTAAACTTCGGTTAAGCATCCAAAATGAAGTTATCTGAAATGCTGACGGTTCCTTCCCTCAGCTCCATTGACCTCACATTCACTAATAACCTGATTTCAACAAGTTTGCACAATAACTCCAACACTGCCTTAATTAAAGTATGTCTAATCCCTGTCACCACAAGCTCCTTGGATGCTCCTTCCTTTCCTTGTGCTAAAAAAAGGTGAAACATCTGAAAACAATGGTTTTAGAGTTTGTCGGTATCTGAAATGATCGCAAATCCGCTCAGCATATCCGGTACTGTTGTCTGATTCATCCCGATCATATGGCTGGTAGAACAATGCGATGATGGGCTGAGAACCAAGACCAAGGTGGAAAAGGAGGTTGTGTACACTAGCTGCTGACTCAATAGTGATTTACCAGATGAATATCTTTCCCCTTTCTTATAAGGATATTATTCTCAGGTATAATAGTCCGTTAGGTGTTCCCTCTACATACTCGGTTGAACATCTCAGACATTAAATATCTGAATACATTCAGCACCAGTATAACAAACATTTTGTCATTAATTACGCTGAATACGAGAATGACGCTACACCCTTCTGATTTCTGCTACTCACGCTGGTGTGGATTGTTCCAGTTTAGCTTTCCATTTTCCTCTCCCTCTTTCATTGTCAGCCGCAGGTGTTTAGGTTGTGAGAGATGCCCAGAGGATTGCGAGGAGAGATATAGCGGATGTTTAAACGTGATAACGGACATAGAATGGGTATTGGTTCACCCGTAATAATGTCGTGGAAGATTTTAAACAATACGTATCAAGACTCTCACCACGGGTATTTAGAAGTATCACTCTTCCTGCTCCAAGAAGAACAATTATTGTGCAGCTCTTCAAAGTATATCTCTGCGCAAAGATGTTAAATTCTCCCAGTGGATGGGATGCTTCGAGGGAATTGTAGGAGCTGATAGAAACATGTATTGCAGTGTAATATGTTATATCACACACACATTCGTTAAATGTGCCTGAGGACGCATTTTCAATGAATAGTCCTTGTGCAAGTCTAATTGTATTTAACGTTTTACATCCTCTTTGCATCCGTTGGTGCAGTGGGACAGGGGCTTTCGGATCATTGCATAAGAACTCAGAAGGATTAAATGCCTTTTCTATATCCATGAAGAAGGAATCTCAATGTCAGCATCAAAGTAGCAGTACCACTTTGTTCCCCCCTTAAAATTCCATAAACCTGACCTTCACATACTGCACTGTAAGTGGTAATGGCCTCTTGTCATAAATTAACCATGGTAAATATATCTTAAAGCTTCAGGCTGTGTTTTCATGAGATGCTTATCCATGCCCAACTGAACCACAGTTCTGCCAAAAATTGAATTAACTCAAGTTTTCTAGCTGTGCACAATACAGACAATATACTTTAGCTAAATTGTGGTTAGCCAGTCTAGTTCAAGATATACTATGAACACAGCCCCAAATTCTAGCTAATGGCTTCTATCAGCAATTAAATTCTGTGTCAGAAGTGGAATCTACTGTTCTCATAACTCATTTAAAGAATGAATCCCTTACCACCTTGCCATTTCTTGCTTGCTAAGCAAAAAGTCAATTGACCTGAATTGAAGAAATTCCAGAGAGTAATCATAAAAAGGTTATATGTATCTTATTTAGCTTTTTTTACTTTCCTAACTGAGAAAAATAAGGAACAATTTATATTAAGAGAGAGCAACAATGAGCATAATGCTCTAATTGAAGTTTACATTCTGCATGGTAATATTTTAAATTCATAACATTGCACTTGTAGAATGAAGTTGTCAATCACACGTGTGGATTGAATATAGCTGGAAGAAAGACCCTAGATCCAAGCTTCAAAAAGATTGTAAATAAAGTTAAACCAACAAACCTGAAACATAATTCCATCTCTTCTCATTAAAACAGAATGCAAGCCCACACAAAAATAACTAACATATTCAAAAATAACTAACATGATTTGAGTATACTCTTTTTAGAAGTGTTGTGGCCAGTAAAGAACAAACACTTTAAAACATTAAAATGGCACATCTGATTATTTTAAGCTATGCATAATGCAAAGGAGGAAATAAATTGTACATTTCTTGTGCCACCAAATTGTTTTAAAGTCTTTTGAAGTCAGAGCTTCTCACTATCCTAACCTCATAGCATTGAAATAAGCCAAATACACTTCTTTTCCTCTGATTAAACCTCCTCCACTCGTCTATATAAGCATAGAAAGATTCCAGTGCTGTTTAAAAAAAACAAAAAGCAGAAGCTTTTGGTGAGCAATTCTTTTTGTAGAATCAACCATTTGAAAACTCCTAGGTTAATATTCAATCTAGTGTTCTCTGAATAATTTAAGGATCTATTTTCACAATATCTTAAAACGGGCTATTCTGGTGGGGACCTGACAGTATCTTGTATGAGTTCTTTTTAATGTCACCCATCTCTTCATGAAGCCTTCAGACAGTTTCTTCCTTAGTTTAGAGCCAACAATAGCTTCTTTAGATTAAGGGCATGGAAACCTCTTTGCTTTTACTTTATAAAGGTATTTCCCTGCTGCTTATTTTTTAAGAAGAATTCAAGAGTTAAAGGAGATCAGGAGAAACTAATTCCTAAGAAAGGAGTGAGTTTGAAGTAACTTTGCATATTTATTCTTGAGAAAAAGAAGAGTGGGGGGTGGGGTTATATCACACCAAAGAAAGTCAAGACCTATCTTCCATTATTCCTGGCCACATGACCAGAATTTGGGTGACTGGCAACTGCCATGAATTTATGAGGGTTGCAGTGTCAGGGGAACCATGTGATCACCATTTGTAACTTTCTTAGTTGGCTTCAAACAATGGGGGAAGCCAGGTTCACTTAATGACTATGATTCCCTTAATGGTTTGCTTAACAACTGTGGGAAAAAGATTGGAAAATGAGGTGCAACTCACTCAGCAATGGAAATTTTGGGCTTAGTTGAGGTGGTAAGTCATGGATTACCTGTACGCCATCCAACTGCATCCAATGTACCACATAAAACCCCATTTACAGCTCTTGAATTCTTAGTTGTTTGGATCTTTCCCTCATGACTTTCCAACAGTTCTTGCTTTCTATTTTCTTTCTCAATCTGGATCCCCTACTATCTATTTTTTTGAACTTTTCCAACTCATAGAAGAGCCATCATAGTGCAGTGGTTAGAATTCAGTACTGTAGGGTAATTCTGCTGATTGCCAACAATTCGATTCTGAGTGGCTCAAGGTTGACAGCCTTCCATCCTTTTGAGGTGGGTAAAATGAGGACCCAAATGGTTGGGGGCAATATGCTGACTCTGCAAACAACTTAGGGCTGTAAAACAATATAAAGTGATATATAAATCTAAGTGCTATTGCTATTGGTATTCCAGATAGCAAGATATGGAATAATGGATTTACTTCACAGGAAGGCATATTGCAACTGAATGGTGTATGTGTGGGGGGAGAATTCCCAATAGTAAAAGCAGTTCAATAGCAGAACCAATTGGGAAAGGGAGAAGAGGCTTCTTTTCACTGGATGTGGTCAAACAGATCACATATTTTCTCCATGTTGGTTTAATTTGGATACCTGCATTGAGTATGGGTTGGAGTCAGTGTCCTAAATTGCCCTTGTAAATTTAAAATTCTGTGATTCTTGTATTCACTAATTTCTTTCCCATAGCAGAAATTACATTAGTCATATATTACATTCTGCAATGATATTAGTGAAAATAGAGGGAAGGACAGCTTGAAAATAAACATAAGAGCAATGAGAAGCCTTTTCCAAGCTTTCAGCCTAAACACACACAAAAGCAAATAAAAACTATGTGAAGCCTTTTTTTCCCTTTGCATTTCTCTCTCTCATTAGCATCTGGTCAGTTTGGTCTGAAGGGGAGTGCTTACACATAGAGACTGGAACTCTGCTCATTTGGAACTGCTGTTTCATGTAGGAGGCTACTTGGATGGGCCACCCAGCCTATAATAATAACACTATCAGTCACATGGAGTCGCTCAGGAGTGTCAACTCGTGGCATCACATTGCCATCACAATATTGCAATGTTTTCCTTTGCGGAGCTAGGGTAGGCATGGACTGTGTATGACACATCTGGCCCATAGGCTGCCTGAACTTGCTCCTCCTACAGTTCTACTTTTTATCTGGTGTTTCTTTTCTTCACAAACACTGAATAGGAGCAGCATGGGTGGACTACAGAAAACATATAGCATGCATATAAAATTGATTTTGGGTTGTGTGTAATTGAAAGCAACAGAAACCATGTGTAATACATAACAGAAATAATGAAGCATTGAAATTGTCCATCTAAGTGGCCCATGATAATTTCAATGTAAAAGACTTTGTAAAAGACAATGTAAAAGTCTGTGGTGCTTTCTATGGAGACTAGTGTTCTCTTAGTTTCAGACAAAGCAGCCATCATTAGACACATAGTGTTAAACCACATTTTCCTGCCACCCAAAAGAGACAATACAAGAAGGAAACAAAAAGACCAAAACATACCCACTCCAGAAGCCAATACCCAAAGAATTAGGGATTAGCACCAGACAAACAAGCAGAAAAGAATAAATAATCAAGAACTATCAAGGAGAAAAAACATACCCCTATCTGTATTGTACATAAACAGGGAGTGAACCCTACACTTCTGGATACTGAGGATGTTATCTACTTTGGTAATGAACTATCTGTTGCAAACAACCAAGCTCATTGAGCACCAAGGATTCCACAGTTCAGCCCTGAATTCTCTTCTATTAAAAGACTTGGAGTTGAGAGACCCCCCTTCTCTCTCTCTCTCTCTCTCTCTCTCTCTCTCTCTCTCTCNCTCTCTCTCTCTCTCACACACACACACACACACACACACACACACACACACACACATTTTAAAAGGTGGATTCTAGTTTCCATAGTGACCAGTTTTAGCAGCTCTCTTCTTTTATTTTTCTCCTTCTGGAAACATCTTAGATTTTTTTCCACCTAAGATTCAGTACAGAATAGTAAAGAATCTATAATTTGGTATGCTATCATAAATTCCATGTCTTGATTAAAAAGTATGCAGTTTTTGAAAATCTTTTTTAAAAGGTAGAATGTAAGAAAATCACAATCTACCTTGTATGGTGGCTTCATTTCATAGCTTATTAACCAAGCTGTAGAAGTGGGTCATTACCAGACAGGCTTTTATAAAGAAGACTGCAGTGATGATCTTTTATGCAACTGCATAACTAAATGCATAACTAGATTAGGTGCAAAGTAACTGAACAGTTTACTGTATTCTTCTATTTCTTTCGATCTGTCATGCTGCCATCTAGTGGAACTATTTCTTACATACACAAATTTTTCACAAATTTTTATATTTGGGTTAATTGCAACATAGGGAGCAATGTAACCAATTTTAAATAATCTTTAAATAGAGCTCAACTACCTTTTCGGATACAGCACTGCTGCTGGGGGGGGGAAACACAGACATAAATTAGCTAAGCATTTGATGCTGTCAATCACATTTTCTATCTAGAAGGAAAAGTAGGAATGTTGTAAGAGATATGAGATTGCTATCCAGGGGGAGATAGTGTTCCATCCAGAAAGAAGCGCGTGAGACCAGGTTCCAACAATAAACTCTTTTGTTAAACTTGCTAAGCAATAGTAATGGAACAACATCCCAAGCTGCGGCAGCCCTTTTTATAGCGGCTTGCCTGAGGCTTGTGGCCAATGACACCGCTTTAACTGTTCATGCCGTTTGGTGGGTTAACTGGATTGGTTCTCTAACAGCCAATCCATGACTGGCCTTTTCGGCCAATCAGAATAGGGAACTTGGAGCCTACCATGTTCCATACAGAACACCCCTCCCCCCTTGGTTTAGTCCAACGTGTGTCACGTAGTCACGCAGGTAGGTGGGGCTTTT
>BHFT01057514.1:0-39507 GCA_004320025.1 Laticauda laticaudata
AAATTAAGCCCAGCCTAGATAAGCAGAGACTGAAGCACCTCCCACTACTGGATGCTCTGAGCAGCTTGTGGGAGAAACTATCTTACAATTTACATTGTTGCTGTAAGTTTTCCAATTAGGTAAGGAAACACTTTCATCGGGTATTTTTAATCAACAGTCTTGCTTATTTCTTAATTCCTTATTTCTTCCATTGAGTTAAATGATCATTAAGCCCTCCCTAATATAATGATGAACAATTCACTGTTGCTTCACTGAATTATATTTTAAAACAATTCTGAATAAATTTGAGAAAATTCCATACAATAGTTTATAGTACAGATTCATGGCCACATCTGGATTCAGGTCTATACATAGGAGCCATACAAGTGACTAAGGTTAATTGTCCTTTGTTGTCCTAAGATCACCTAACTAACCTGTTGGGGAGGGGAAGAGTTGGAGGAGGTTGCAGTATATATTCTGTTTTAAATTCTTGGAAACAAAGCAGAAGCCAACAAGGAAATGAATGAATAATTTGACATGAAGAAATTAAAAATAGCAGACAGACTCAGAAGCAGGCCAGCCAACTTCATTTTGGATATTATGTTTTTTTTAAAAAAAAGAATAGTATGGAAAGAGAGATTTCATAAAGCTAACATTTTGATTGATTTAGCAAACTCCATTTAAGGGGAGGGGAGAAAACCAGTGGTGGGATTCAAAAAAGTCATAACAGTTATGTTTGGTAGCACAGTTTTATGAGCTACATTGGCAGGAATTGGGATATATGATAAATTTTCTGAAATGATGGGTGGCAGGACATTCACTGCACAGCTTTTGAAGAACAAGAAGGAAAACTGCTTTAAGGTAGAAAGCAGCATCTTCAATGCTCACCGATTAGTGTGGGAGTTGCAATGCATGAACCAACTGCGATTGTTATCAACATACATCGCCCAGGCTTTGTCATCCTTTCCCAGCATCATGTCCTTGACCACGTTGATTCTAGCAACCCCAAAGGCTGGATCCGGATGGTTGTCATAACGGTCCACATGCAACTCCCAATAGTGGACTCCCTTTGAGAAAGCTGCAGTGCCCAGAACTACACGATCATCATAGCTACTGCAGGTAGCAGTCTGGTTGTCATTTGAAAGGACTATGTCTCTATGGGCTGAACAGGGATCAAATGTAAACCAAGCCACTATTAAAAAAAACAAAAACAAGAAGAGGGGGAGTATACAGATTAGAACAGTGCAATAACTAACTGAATCATGATGAGCAGTAGCTCTGTATTAATAAATGAAATTCATTCATGATTCAGGATACAGTACTTTGAAATCTAGGAACCCCAATAGACAGCTCGCCTTAATCAACTTTCTAAAATGTTGAGATTATTACCAGATAGCCAATACCATAATATGAAAAAAAATGATAACTTGGTCAAGTGATTCAAAAATTTAGGAATTATGAATGAGTAATATCATTTACAGATTATTATCAACTGCATGATCTTATTAAAAACTTGATGTCAAAGTTCTACATGCTCTCTTTAAAATCTGAAGAAATAAAAGTGCCATTTGTCATTATTCTTCTGTATTCTTATTCTTAGGCTTCAATTTGTATCAGTAAACCAAATTTTTCCAATGGGGTTTCCTCCAAATTTGTTGGACTTCAAATCCCATGATCCTCCTAGCCATTCTGTCTCCTGGCTGGAGTTTATAACAGTCAACGTCTAAGAGACTATAGAATTTCATGTTTGGAAAAGATCCACTATATTTTATGCGGAAAGCCTGACTTTTTAAAAAATATCTACATAGCTAATGAAAAAATGTATTACGGATGCAGCAGTTAATATTTTAGTGTGATTCTCATCAAGCCTGGTTGAAAACTGCAGACCAGTCTCACTGTGTTGTGTTTCGTGCAGTCATGGAATCAATCATTAACTAATTCATCAATCTCCAAAAAACAATTTGGTTTCAGGAAAAAATTGTCCTGCAATCTACAGCTCCTACACTGCAAAAACATATGGACTACTCTACTTGACCAGGGTAAAGCTTATAGATGCAATTTACATAGACTTCTGCAAAACCTTCAATTCAGTGGTACATGACAAACGACTGTTAAAACTAAGTTCTTACAGCATTTCCGGATCCCTCCATGAGTGGATGACTACATTCCTGTCAAACAGACAACAAATAGTAAAAATAGGGAGCACTATATCAAACTCTGCTCCAGTTAACAGCGGTATCCTCCAAGGCAGTGTTCTAGGACCCACACTCTTTATACTCTATATAAATGACTTTTGCGATCAACTGCGTCCTCTTTGTGGATGATGTAAAACTATTCAACACCACTGACAATGCTACTATCCTTCAAAGCGACCTTGATTATGTGTCTGAATGGTCAAACATCTGGCAACTACAAATCTCAACCAACAAATGCTCTGTCCTGCACATTGGTAAAAAAAATCAGTACATCAAATATAAACTAGGCAGATATGACTTCATTGATGATCCTCACTCTGTCAAGGATCTTGGAGTTCTCATATCAAATGATCTAAGCACCAGAGCTCACTGTAACAGTATTGCCAAAAAGGCATTAAGAGTTGTAAATCTAATCTTACAAAGCTTCTCCTTCGGAAATATCGAATTGCTAACTAGAGCATACAAAACTTTTGCCAGACCAATGCTCAAATACA
This sequence comes from Laticauda laticaudata, assembly GCA_004320025.1. Classification (NCBI taxonomy): domain Eukaryota; kingdom Metazoa; phylum Chordata; class Lepidosauria; order Squamata; family Elapidae; genus Laticauda; species Laticauda laticaudata. The sequence continues at coordinate 2,669 of BHFT01057514.1, forward strand.
GCTCATCAATCTGGAATCCACACTGCATATCAGACATTAATACAATCGAGTGAGTCCAGAAGTATTTCACGAGAAGAGTACTACATTGCTCTTCTCGCAACAGAATATTCTATATCACCAGGCTTGAGATTTCGGGCTTGGACAACCTTGAACTACACCGCCTATGGTTAGACTTAAGCCTAGCACACAAAATTATCTGCTACAGTGTCCTACCAGTCAATGACTACTTCAGTTTCAACCACAATACAAGAGCACACAACAGATACAAACTCAATGTAAACCGCTTCAAACCTGATTGCAGAAAGTACGACTTCAGCAACAGAGTGGTCTTCTCACCCCCACTCCTTTAACCTCAAACTAACCCCTATTGACCTCACCCCATTCCTAAGAGGTCTATAAGGGGCATGCATAAGTGCACCATCGTGCTTACCGTTCCTGTCCTATTGTCCCCATTTATTTGTACCTATTTCCTGTATTCTTACTCATGTTTATATTTATATCTATTATCTTGTAAGCGATTGACAGATCAAATAAATCAACAAATAAATATACTGTAAATAATACATACAGATATTTATGTGTGGAGACCAAACATTATCTTACACAGTGCCAATTTACTCCTACTAAAAATCTAGACATAAATCAATTTTTTTATCAAATTGGCACATTGGTTTTAAATATACTTCTTTATGTATGGGTAGGTTTGTTACAAAAATCTACTATTCTCTGTAGTTTCTTCCTCAAAAAAGTAGAATTACTTCTGTAAGGAAGTAGTTTCTTCCTTAAAGAAAGGATCTTGGAGAACAAATGTTTTTTTCCCTTCCAAATCTAATCTGGCAATGTTAAAGTAAGAAAGAAAAGAAGAGAGATAAATGTTTTATGATTCATAAAGGTTAGGTATTATTAATCAATGTTAATTTTAAGTTTAATTATATGAAACTTAAGCTTAAATTCATATGCATATTTTATAAGACATTATGGAAAATAATTTCCTTGCAGTGAGTTGAAAGATAATTAAATTCTGCAATTCCTCACTGGAATAAAATGGAGGTAGGAACTGCAGATACACTGAAGCTCAATGAAGATCATTATGATCAGTCATATTAATTAACTTTTAAAACATCTGCAGTTTTTATAGAATGCCTGCCTATCTATCTATCTATCTATCTATCTATCTATCTATCTATCTATCTATCTATCTATCTATCTATCTATCTTATTGTTTTCTGTTTGTCTATATATCATCATCATCTATCAACCTATTCAGAATCCATCAGAAAACCTAGCATATTCTGACATGTTTTCAAGACTTGACAGATTCTGCCACGGAAAGTGCCAAAATCACTTGTGCATTATGATATATACATTATCCCAAAATGAACCAAGCTTGTTCAGATGGAACTGAATTCTATCTGAAAGGGGGATTCTCCCCAAAGTTGTTGGAAAAGGAATTGCTTTTGATCCTGAAATATTTTGGAAACCAACACAATCTGGAAAATCCACTATAGTCTCATTGGATAGGGTGTTCAAGAAAAAAACATGTTGAAGAGAGTTGCTGTTAAATGATTCAGATATTTATTATTCGCTCTTAATTTCAGAAGCCTGATCAAGAAACAAAACTACTTTTGTTGTAAATATAGTTTTCTTAAAGTTTAGCTGATTCCAAACATAAAAGAAATTTTAGGAAGGGAAGGTATTTATTTTTTCAAAGACTCACCATCAGAAGTTTGTAAAACAACCGTCTTGCTATAAGGGCCTACCCCAGATGAATTAAAGGCTTTCACTCTTGCATTGTAGGTGCTGTTGAAATGAAGACCATCAATTGTACACAAGGTTTCCTTGCCCACATATACTTCCTAAACAACAAAAAAGATACAAATGTCCATTAAAAGACCTTCAATTGCTTTTAGACAATTATTACTGTGAGATACAGTAACATGAACACCAGTTAAGAAGAAATGATACAAAAAAGTTATGCATAATTAGAAAAACCTTGAAGAGTATGATTTCACTTTTTTAAAAAAGCAATTATTTTCTAAGAAGAGAGATTTACTGGTGTCTGGCTAGATCCAGTAACGGCTGTCAAAGTATAGGCATTTGGGGGGAAATGAAAAGGCTTGAAATGAAATGAAAAAGTATAGGCATTTGGGGGGAAATGAAAAACCATAGCAGTTACATTGGACAAGACCTACAAAGGGCTCCTTTAGTTTAAGATCCTCCATTTCTCCTTTCTCATCTTGTTTGGAATTCTTCTACAAAAGGAAGAAGCATTGGGTTCCCATTTCTGACACTAAATTGTCCATCATAGGACAAACACAAGCATTTACCTAAGAAAGCCAAACATAAACATATGAGGAACAAAAACTCACTCGAAACTGGCCACCATCTCCATCATCGAGCTCCAAGATGTATCCCTCCACTGGATTGTGGCTAAAGGGTGGCATCCGCCAGGCAAGTGTCACACTGTTGTTTCGAGTGCAACATTTCTCCAGTTGCAGGAGTGGCACTGGAGGTACTGAAAGAGGAACTGAGCACAGATTAGTGCAACTCTGCCCTTACCTTCGGGCTGGGTATTTAGTGAGCCACACAACATTCACCTCACAAGAAAATCGTAATTGACCCTCTTAGACCTCCCAACTTGCAGCCTGAGTTCTGAAATGGCAATAATGACACCTGCAATCCAGTCATGACTACCTCATATTCCCCTTAAACTAATATGGAAAGAGCCGAGCAATCAAATACTGAAAAAAGTCACCATCATGCTATCTTGCAAAAGTCATCTGGGCATAGGATGACTCAGCTAGCTCAGTTTTTTCTTGACAACTTTAAGGTGTGTGGATTTCAGTTCACTGAGGAATTCTGGGAGGTGACAACCACACATCTAAAAAATGGTCAAGGTTGAGAAACACTGAGCTAGCTAGGCAGTTGTTTACATTCAGTCCTGTTCTTTAAGTAGCCTACCTGTCAGTGGATTTAATGGGCCTGTGAATGGGAGCTGTATTTATTGAGAAGCTGCTCTGCAATGCAGCCCAATGCAATTTGCTTAGTCAGGATGCAGGAGCAATATGACCGGCACTCTGTGCCATTTCAAAACTTTGTACAGCAGTTGCAGTACTCAGAAGAGGCTTCCTATATTCTCTTATAATATAATAATATCTTATTTCATCCCATGGGCCTGCGGTGTCAGGTAATCTCTCTATGAACTCATATTAAAATTCTTCTCCCTGTGCACTACATTGTAATGAATTTCCCTTTTCCTGTATCACGTTCTCTGCAGTAGCTGTTAAGTTTTTTAAAAAATGAAAGGAAAAAAAGAACAGTAAGAACATTTAACATCATTTTTAGTAAATCACTTTTACACCGCAAGCACATTAATTTCCAAGGTGTCTAACTGTTGTAAAATGAATTGCTGTTCCATATGATCTGTCACATAGTAATGTTAGAATAGGAGTGAATGATGGTTCTTAGATCATAAGGCTTGTTCTTTAGCACACATGCAAATGGTTTTTCTTCAATTTTGTCCTTTTAATTTTGTTTTAAGCTGAAACCACTATACATTATTAGCATGCTTTATTTCCTACTTTTCCTATTCACCTACATTTCTCAGTGCCGAAGCAATTTTAGTCTGTCTCTTTATTACATACCTGTTCCTTTGTTAATATTCTTGGAACCTTCTGCAAAGCTATGCATGGATATTCAATTAACTGATGTATATTTTAATTGCACAGTTATCCATAGTCGTGCAGAGCAGAAAGCATATTTTGAAAACATCAAGCATATTTTTTCAGATTGCTGACATTTAAAGAGACAGGTCTGGGAATTCAGGAAATGTGCTGGTTTCCTGCTGGTTTCCCAGCTGCAACCAGACCCACAAAAGTAAAAATGGGCAGCAAAACTGCCAGTCCACTTCTGGTGGTTAACATTATTTTAACTTTGATCCAGCTTATCAGCTGTCTATTCAGAAAACTTCTGTACAACTAAAATACAAAAGATACAAAAACATCACAGTTCAGAAAATGGACTCTTATATCACAAGTAGCAGTTTGGGGAGTCTATATCCATCAATTTCAAACTGCTTGGTCCTTGGCAAAAGATTTGGGGATTTGTTACCCAAAACACCTAGAATCATTGGTTTGTCTATACCTATTATGCTGCCTAATAACATGAGTAAACATGATGGTCTTTGTATGTAATTAAGTTTGTATTTACTGCTGTATTTGATAAGCTTTCCTTTGTAGTAAAGCTTTAGAGTTTGAGAAAATTGTTAAGTTAGCATTTTTTTAAATTAATTCCTAATTGAAGCTTTCTATCTGGAAATAGAAAGGTATCAAACATTAATTAAGATAACCAGCATTGATTGAGATTGTCTTGTGCTTCTTAGAATCATGGAAAGAGAAATAGAAATTATTCAACCCCTAAAAAGTGACTTTCGTCTTGAAAATTGAGCCTTGTGGTCTTCAACTCCCAGAATTCCTCAGCCAGGTGGCTGAGAAATTCTGGGAGTTGAAGTCCACATGTCTTAAAGTTGGAGGACCCCTTGTTTAAATGACTCTCCCTTTCACAGCCATTCTTTGCAATCCCATACAAAAGGAAAGGAAAATCAGCCTACAAAAGCTCACCCCTACATTTCATCTGAATGAAGTCCAGTTGATGGATTGACTGCAGCAATGGTTCACTATCCAGTGTCAGATCGAATTCAGCAGATACTTTTGGTTCCAGGGCTCCTTTGACCCACTGCTCCTGAGATACTTGAACACGTTTGATTAATGCATCTGAAATCTGAAAAAGAACACTTTTTGCAGACTAGACAAAGCTATTGAAGAACCATTTCATCTACTGGAAGGCAAGGATTTGTGATCCCAATCACTCAAAGAATGAGCCCCCTCCCCCAATGCAGATGAGTCCATTTTTGGAGATTTAGGTCTGAAGACTTTTAAATCAAGTAGCAAGTATTTTCAGCTAGCTTCTGAAAGTGGAATGCATAGCGAACACAAATATATCATTAAACTATTCAATTTCAAATGAGGCTTACAAAAATCCACCTTTCTCCATGTTACCATCTTCATCACTGAATTGGATGGAATAAGCCATGTAAAAATATATGAGACGGGTATGACAGCATTTATGAGTTCCAAACTAGAATCCTTCATAAGAGTTTCCTCATTTATCTCTAAGACAAATGACAACTTACCTGTAAGAAACCAGAAGGATCATTTTCTTTGATGACTTCTAGACAATATTCCATAAGTCCTGTTGATTGTCGCAGTTTCAGAGTGCAGTGGTTTATTTGGTCCCACACAACCTAGGGAGGAAAAATGCCTGTTGATCTCTCCAGCATTCACTGAACTGAGGAAATATTTTTGGAAACACTAGCAGAAGAGAGAAGAATTTGGTGGAATGATATTTGCTTAGAGAAATATATTGATATCCTCTTTTTCAATAACCCCAACTATAGGCTCTACATAGGTTCTGATATTAGGAAGGTCAAATGGCACATATGGCAAGTTCAATTTGCAGAGTGAAATTTTAAAAAGCTTCAAAGTCTATTTATATTTATGGCTGAGTTGTTTGAATCCCAGAGGTGTGTGACTTATGGCTTCATGTATATAGATTAGATATGGCAAATTGGGACCTAGGACTACACAGGATTTTTTGCATGCTCTTGTGTCCTTTTTTCTCATAAAATTCAGTAATGATGCTGAATAATTAAGATAAAGCTTTAGAACTACACATTCAAGAGCACAGATTTTAAAAATAATCAGGTTCCTCTGTCTGGCAGGTATGAATATAGTTTTCATTCACCTTTAGCTTGTGCTCACGCTCTTTGGTAACTTTTGTGAGCAGTTTGGCCTTCTGACGAGTCAAAGCATCAACTAAAGCATCACACTGAGCAACCAGACAAGCTTCATAGTCCAAGCCATTTTCCTAAAAAATAGAATAAAATAGAATTCTTTATTGGCCAAGTGTGATTGGACACACAAGGAATTTGTCTTTGATGCACATGCTTTCGGTGTAGATAAAAAGAAAAGATACATTCATCAAGAATCATAAGGTACAACACTTAATGATAGTCATAGGGTACAATAACCAATCAAATCATACTAAGAGGCAATCAATATACATTGTAAGGATAAAAGCAACAAAGTTACAGTCATACAGTCATAAGTGGGAGGAGATGGGTAATAGGAACGATGAGAAGATTAATAGTAATAGTAGTGCAGACTTTGTAAATAGTTGGACAGTGTTGAGGGAATTATTTGTTTAGCAGATTGATGGCATTCGGGAAAAAACTGGAAAAAAGAAGTACTATAGGATATTTACCTTCACAGTCATATTCTGAGAACACCAGAACTAGTGTGTAATCAACAGTTATTTTTCTGCTTTTTAGAAAAAATACTTTGGAATCATACAGGTTATTTTTAATTACTAGTTAGTGCCCTGAAAACAGTTTCCTATCACTATAAAATGTCTGCAAGTATACTACCAAGAGGGTGATTCTCACAGGAAATAAAATATCCTTTCCTAACTTGGCACCATGACATTTTTAACATCCTCCATGCTCTTATATTAGAGGCAATGTTTGTATAAACTCTTGGGTGTTATTAATCAGGATTCCTTCCTTCCTTCCTTCCACCCACCCACCCATCAGTGGTGGGATTCAATTTTTTTTACTACCGGTTCTATGGGCATGGCTTGGATATTGTAAAATATCCAAGGATACTGTAAAATCTCCAGTCAGAGGTGGTATTTGCTGGTTTTCCAAACTACTCAAAATTTCCACTACCGGTTCTCTAGAACTGGTCAGAACCTGCTGAATAGCACCCCTATCACCCATCCATCCATCCTCACATTTCTGAACTGCTCATCTCCCTCATTTTCCTCTGCAAATCCTTCTCCTGATATATTGACATTGAGAAACTCAGCTATTGGAATCCCATCCATGATAATGCAGAAATCCTGTTCATTTCAATGGAACCAATACAGGATATTGTGGATTTTTGGTACATGGATTCCAGACTAGTAAGGCAGTGGAGGCTTTGAGTGGAAAACAACATAAAGCTGCAGGTTTTACAGTCATGTTCTATTAGGCACAAAGATGTCCATATATTCTCCCGACATACTATCGTTCATACATATTCATTTCTCTCTCTCTAATATACAAGCTGACATAGGTACCCTTGATGCCAATGTCTTGCATCATTGAACCTGCTCCCTGAAAGGAAGGAGGAAGCAAGATTGCCAAATAAAAGAGAAATAATGAAGATTCTCCTTCCCAGGAAATTAATTTGAAGATTATGGTGAGAAACCAATGGGTTGAGGAACAGAGTTGAAGGTAAATTTCCCATTATGATCTGTGATTCCAAGCGTTGGTTTCGTTTGTACTGAGCTATGGCTTTTATTGACTTGGTTTAGTCTCCTTAACAGCATCACAGCAATCCCACAAAAATTGCCCAGTAGACTTGCTATTGTACAGTTTTGTTGTGGCCATCCAAAATATTGTACAAAAAAGCTCAAATTCTACATACGTTACCTGTATCTGCTGTAAAATATTTTTCAGTTGCACCAAAAATTCTTTAGCTTCCTTTGCTTTGTCTGAAATGCCATTCAAAGCCTGGGACAGTTGTGCCTGGAAGGAATAAAAGATGAAATTATCCACCACTATTCATACTTTCCTCCCTGTGTATTACAATCCCTGGCAATTATACATGAAAAGATTAAGATTTTACTTAAACGATGGGGTGGGTGGGTGAAGACTGGGTATTCAACAAGGATTATGGAGACCCAGATTCAAGTCCACCTTCAACCATGGAAGCTCAGTGGATAATTTCAGCTATTTCTTCTCTCATCGGCTTTTTGTGGGATAAATGGGAGAAAGCAAAACTGTGTATGCCCCCTCGAGCTAATGGAGAAAAGGTAGAAAATCAAATAAATTAATAAAAAGCAGCATCTCCTTTATGTATTGATTGATATACAGCTTTGCAAACCCTACAAGCCACTCCAATCTGCTAGCTCTGATATCAGGGGTGTCAAACTCGATTTCATTGAAGGCCGTATCAGGGTTGCATTTGACCTCAGGGGTCCAGAGTGATATGACCAGCTTGACATCACTCTTGTCATGGGAGATGGACTTGTAGTGGCCTGTGTGCTCTATCAGCAAAAATGGGCTCCTGAGCTCCATTTTCGGCTGCAACAGCCTCCTGCAGCCCTCTGCCAGTGAAAACAGAGCTTGAGGGGGGAGTGCTCCCCTGAGCTCCATTTTCACTGGCAGAGGGCTGTAAGAGGCTGAAAACAGAGTCTGGGAGGACTGTGCATGGCCCTCCCGAGCTCCATTTTCAGTGGCAGAGGCTCTGCGGGCCAGTCCCTCACTGTTTCCAGGGCAGACCTGCAGGCCAGATCTAAACACTCCGTGGCCCAGATACGGTCCCTGGGCCTTGAGTTTTACACCCCTGCTCTACATGGTACATATCGGCCCAATACATGATGGGAATAGAATAGAATAGAATAGAATAGAATAGAATAGAATAGAATAGAATAGNAATAGAATAGAATAGAATAGAATAGAATAATTTATTGGCCAAGCTTTGTTTGTGTGCCTGCATGTGCGCACCCGCATGTGTGCATGCACCCGCATGTGTGCGCGCACCCGCATGTGTGCGTGCACCCGCATGTGCGCACACATGTAAAATTTACAAGCAACAACCAGAAAACATTCCTCCCAGTGTAACCATTGAGTCAATCACTGTATTCCATGATCCTGAATCTTGAAACATCATGTCAAGATACTGTATTTGAAGCTTCTCACTTGTTCAGTGTCCTGCCTTTCTATTACTTATTGTAGCTTTCCTACATTTTTAGCAATATAGCATCACATTAGTCTCATTAAAAATTATTCCAAACCGAATAGACCTATACTACTACACCAAACGTTTTGAGCCAGTTGGAGTTCTTAAAATAATAGCTTCATTATCGTCAACATATAGCAAAAAAGAGACATTCATAGGGAGATGAAAATTTAAATAGGTTATATTGTATACAACAACTACATTAGGAAGTGAATTTTGGAGTGACATCTTAATCTAATTCTAGAATTGTCATACAATTTTGGAATAAACAATAGCAACTGCTGATCAATACCAGAATCCTTGTTTTTCCCGTACTAGGGGCCTCAAAATTAAACCAAATGCTGATTCAAAGAGTCAACGTTTCAAGTAATTCCCATTCAATAAGAACCCCGAGGCAGGCATATTCTTCAAAGAACACTTTATTGGAACATATCAAATTGGCATTTTCTTGGAGAAAAACCGGCTCTAGATTCCTGCTGGTTTTACACCCAATTAAAAGTAAAACTTCCCCCAGAGTCACCCATCACATGGTCCAATCAGCATGTAGTCCAGTTGCTAGGTGACCTCACTCTCCACCTTTCAAACACCTGCACCAACATCCTTGATTCCCAGGGGAAATAATTTAATCTTGGCTACAACACCCCGGCTATCTCTACACCCCCCTCTGTGGCCCCATCGCTCCAGGCTGTGTCAGCCCTAAAGCTATGAGAAGAAGAAATTCTCCAGAGCAGGGGTCTGCAACCTTAAACACTCAAAGAGCCATTTGGACCCATTTCCCACAGAAAAGAAAACACCGGGAGCCACAAAACCTGGGTGGGCATGACCAACTCAATGTCACTCCCACCCAGTCACATGACACATACCCCTGCCCTACCCAGGTTTTGTGGCTCCCAGTGTTTTCTGTGGGAAATGGGTCTCTCTCCTTCCCTCCCTCTCATTTCTGTTTTTGTGTGTGTGTGTGTGTGTGTTTTACCTTCTCAGGCCAGGTGAGGAGTGACTTGGGGGGGAGGGGCCAGCTAGTGGGGCCAGCTCCCAACAGGGAGTCACAGCAGAGTGCTCAAAGAGCCACATGCGGCTCCAGAGCCACAGGTTGCTGACATCCGCTCTAGAGAAAAACTACAAAAGAAAATGGCCACAGTTCGGCCAACTTCAGGGTTGACATAAAGACCACATCATGGAAAATACATCTTCAATGTATTTTTCAAATGACATGAAAGTAAAATCAATGGTGGGATTCAAATTTTTTTACTGCCGGTTCTGTGGGCGTGGCTTGGTGGGCGTGACAGGGAAAGGATACTGTAAAATCTCCAGTCAGAGGCGGTATTTGCCAGTTCTCCAAATTACTCAAAATTTCTGCTACCGGTTCTCCAGAACTGGTCAGAACCTGCTGAATACCACCTCTGAGTAGAATGTAATTTAATATGGAATGGACACATCTGAAGCCCACCTGTTGCTGGCCCAGAATAGTTTTCGTTCATTAGCCATTCTTGTAATTTCCATTCAAAATGCTAAATGCTACTGAAAATGGTAAGGGACTAATAGGTCAATAGCTGACAGGCTCACCCCTTTCCCCTTTTCTGAAAATTGGGACAATTAATTTCACTCCCCAATACTAGGGTATATATTTTCAGATTGGTCTACATATGAAAAAGTGAGGCCAAGTCAGGAACCCACGAATCACCATTATATTTCAATACCACAGCCAGAAGCCTCACCTAATATTAGAATGTTAATAAGCTTCCTCACTTCAAACCCTGAGACTAGTAGTCAATCAGGGAAGGTCTTGTTATTTTGTTGTAAACTCATAGGTTCTTTTTCCTAAGACCCATAGAGAGTTTTAAAGAAAGCTTCCCAAACAGCCATTGGCGACTAGCTTGCTGAATGACATGAGTTATTATTACCCAGATACAATTTGCCAAACTAAAGAGTGGGTTTTATCTGCAAACAACAAAGGTTGCCATGGTTTCGATGAAGCCACTTTGAATGATTTGTGTTTTTTTCAGTTTGAATCATTTAGAAATGAATATTGGTGCAGAGACTTTGAGATATAATGTATGCTAAATTTCTTGTGACAAAGTACCATCCCTTGTATCAAAACATTATTTATCTTGCTTTGTTTACCTTGCTTCATCTCCTGGAGGCTACGACTCAGTACATTGGAATAACTGGCACTTATTCTGGCATTTAGCATGATTGTCTGGTTTTCCTTTATCTCAGAGGAATTTAGAAGATTTTCTTCTCATAACATCTTTATCTGAGCCTCTACAGATAGATGGGGCTGGGAGAGAAATGTCACATCTGGCTAAGAAACAAAAAAAAATTCCTTCTCTTCCCTCCCAATTCTCTCAAAACATACTTCTGAAGACAGCCAGAATTGATCCTTCAAGGAAATTAACTGCAAAGCATAATATATTTTATATATTGCCTTTGATGTTGGAATACTGTAAGGAAGAAAGCCCTACTTTCATGCCAATGCAGCTAATGATGCTTTTAGTTGTCTCCCTTAGGAGGAGATTATGGCAACACTGGGGGAACAAGACAGAACACTCGTGAGGTTGTGGGCATGATTTTCTCATGGTTAAATATAAGGGTTGTCAAGGCCAAACAAACATGAGCACACACACACTATGCTCTTTTAAATATGCAAGCTGTCTCTTCTCACAGAATAATTCAAGTATCTTGGCAAAGAGCCAAGATAAATATTTAGCGATACTTTTGAAAAGTATCACTAATATTCTCTGCAGCCCACCAACTCTTTCACAATACACTGAAAGATTTCCTTTGAAAAACTAAGTGGTGACCATTGTGTTTGTACCACAACCTGCATTCAAGCAATGACTGTAGCAGGGCTGGGTTATTTTTCAGAGAATTTTCTTAAGCACTTGTGCCTAAATCTGTCAATAAAGCAGCCCATGCAAAAACAGGTCCTAGTGAATCTTTGAAGAAGCATCAATTCTGCTACTCCTTCACAGATAAGGTTCATTTGTTATCCTGGGGGTAACATCTGCAACAGAGTATTAATGATTTCTTTCTGATCTGTTGCTGTTTACAGTGCTGTGGGACTGTTGAGGCTGGCTTTGCAAGGCTATTTCAGAAAAGCCAAATAATGGCATTGTCGTTTCTATAATAACTACTTTAAAAGATAAGACCAACAATCAGCTCTCAGAAACCACCCAGAAGTCTCTTCAGAGAGAAGCATAAACAAATGGCCATCCCTATCTATGGACTCTGGTTATTAATTAAAATAATAAAAAGCTCTTGGGATATTAATCAATTTGGCTTGCTACATTATCCTACCTTTATTATTTGCCATTCTTGAACCTAGGTATCCATCTAGGAAGCATATACTACTCAAAGAGGTAGATATCTTTTCTTTTTTCAGAACAAAGAGCTTGCCAAGCTTTTTGTTAAGCACAATCTATTGTTAAATGTGCAAGTCACAGTAAACAGCATGATTGAAGTTGATTGTATTAACGATTGCCTTTGTACTGTATGTACCTATTATTCTGCTGCTTAACGATGTGGGAGTGTTAGCTATTACAGAAAGAGAATCTGCAAGGAATATAAATCCTTTCATTCCCCACTATCCTATCAAAGCAGAAGAAACAAGAAAGTCCGGTTGCCTCCTGAAAAAGCACTTTTGGGATAACCGTGACCTAGATGACTGTGAATCTCTACAGACTTTGCTTGCCTTTTCAGAAAAGGTTGAAAACATCTGGCTCTTGAACATTTCTCTTCTGTAGTTTTTTTATGACCAGTCAGAGATCTCATGGAAAAGGCACATGAACTTGAAAATGGGAGCCATACTTGCCATTGTTTAAAAGGCCACTTTTCATACGAAAGTGTGCAGAACAATTTAGAGCAGGTTGCCGTGGAAAAGTTCTATGATTCAATAATTTAATAAACTGGAACAATCAAATTATTTTCCTTACCTAGATGACAGACTTCCGGATTATTTCTACATAGTTATATTACATCATCACTGTTCTATATGTAAATGGTTGACTCCTAGACTACACTTCTGATTGGCCCAGTAAAGTAAGAAGTGGATTGGTTCTACACTTTCTGATTGGCCCCAGTAAAGAAAGAAGATGATGGCATACACTAGGAACCAATCAAGAGCGCTCGAATGGCGCGACAAATTCAAGAGAACTGTCCATAGGGGACTGAAGCAGAGCAAGGCCAGCCTGTACTAAAAGGGCTGGACCTCGGTCGCAGCAAAGGTTCCTCCATTCTGGATGTTCGTTGAATAAAGCCTATTTGTATGTGGAACACCGGTCTACGCTCATCGATGTGTCTTTTCCGAAACAAAACACTGGCGAGAGGATGGGATTCGTCCTCCGAACGGCGGAACCTGCCGCGGTGATCAAGTAAGCCCAGACGACCAGGCAGGAGATCTGCGAAAAAACGGCACCAGCACCGCAACCCTTACAACTCCTAACGAAGAGGATTGGGAGTCATAATACAATCCTTCCACAATGGTATCTTGGCGAGCAATGAAATGGAAGACATTTCGGAGCAAACGCAAGAGCGCGCAATAACTTACCTCCACCCTTCGCGGACCCAACGCAGGTGTTTCCACAAAATGGCAAGAAGCCCTGCGGAATCCCCGAGGACGTTAAGCAACTAACGTGGCCTGAAAACTACAAAGACTCTGCAAACGCACACTATCACATAGCCGCGTTAGTGTAAATATCTAACTGAAATGGCGGCAGAAGTTGCTACCGCCAGAGCACTCAAGTAGAGAAGAGAGGAAGACCGTCGCTCGATTCGTGCTGCTCTAAGACAAAATAGAGGGGTGAGAGTTGAGACTTTACCTGATTATCGAGGCGAAGGACGCGATCTGGGGAGTGCCGTGGTGTCTGGGCGCTTAGAGACACTAGCCGTCGACTAAAGTAATCACTATACACAACATACCCAACATTCACTGATGACTGAAAGCACATGCCGAGCGGAAAGGCATGGCCGCCGAAGCCGCAAAAGTAAATCGGCCGGTCCACGCAAGAGTGAAGAAAAGTGAAACAAATGGCGGAAGAATAACAAACCCACCAGCCTAGAGACCAAAGAAAGCAAGCCATACCACCACCACCCACTTCGAAGGCAGTCGAAGAGGAAAACCGAATCGAACGAGGGCAAGACGACGACAGGTCCCACCCGTTACTTCTCGCAAAATAAAGACATGAGCGCGAATAGAAGAAATTGGGCGGAATATGCTGGCTGCGGAGGGAAATCTCATGCCGAAGCCGAGATCGCAGAATTTCTCGATGCTAATCTGCAGGGTACGTCTCGCTAAAAACACGTGGGCCCACATCAGAAAGACTGCACGACAAAGAAAACGCTACAGGCCCACCACACGAGACACATTGAAATCCCCAACACGACCGAAGCCTAAACGAGGCGGAGAGGCAAAGTGGCAACAAGCGAGCAAGAAACGAGCGCAATACACACAAACCGTCACTATCAGAAAAGCCATCCGAGACGGGAAAGGCGGCAGAGAAGGTTCAAAGTGACTGATACACATATGAAGGAAGCCCTGGTACAGACTGGAAGTGGACTCCGGGTCGCTTCCAGATTCAAGTGGTCTTGGGATCACAATATGAACAAACTAGTACCGCAGACATCAAATCCAAGAAACAATTGCCAAGAAAACAACCTTTGAGCATCATTCAAAAGACTATAGGAAAACCGAATCGCCTGTAGTGGCGATGGAGACATATATTAGTCCTTTCACACTTAAGGTCAAGCACAAGCAACAGTCACATTGACATGCGATAACAAGACGACAGAAAAACAGCAGGACCTCCTGGGCATCGAATGGAGTCTTCGGCACCCATGCATATCGGGACTGACTGGAGATCGATCGCAGATGACTACAACCGTTGGGGAAGATTGACCTCATGCGCGAATTCCAAGAACGTTTTTGACGGCTCACTGGGGACAAGTATCGGGGAAACCCCATTTCCTTTTAGTCCTCAGATACCCCAAATAGCCCCAAGAAGGATTAATAAAGCCGGCGAGATTCCTTTGCGCTAAAGCAAAAGATAGGAGGAAACAACTCGACAAGCTAATAGCCCAGGGGGTGTTTGTGGGTTTGAACCTGTGGACCCCATGCCAAGTATATATGTGTGAAAGGCCTATTGTTACACCCCATAGAAACTGACGGATCCATTTAGAATCTGTGTGACTATTAAGGCTAACCTAACCACGCTTTACAACCAAGCGCCATACCCGGGCCAGTAGTCCAACATTTGCTTCATCTCTGGGGCAAGGGGCAAAGTTTTGCTAAACTGGACTTGGCGCAAGCCTAATCAGCAACTCCAGACCCAGAAACGCCAAGAAAAGCCACAGCAGCACAAGCAGAAGCCAGCAGAAAGATCAAGAAAGAACCAGAGACCAGAGAAGCAGACAGAGAAGAACCAGCAGAACAATAATTGACAAAAGAGAGAGCCCAAGCCCAGAAGAGAAACCCAGGACACCAGAGCCACCAGCCAGACTCCACTAACAGACAGCAGCCAAGCAGCAGCACCAGACAGCCAAGCCAGAGAGAAGACACCAGACACAGACCCCAGAGAGAGCTCAGAGCAGCAGCCAGAGAGCAAGACAGAAGAAGTACAGATCAGAGAGAAGAGAGCGCAGAAACCCAGCAGCAGAGAAGAAGAAGAGAGAGAAGCGACCACAGACCAGGCAGTACAGAACAGAAGAGAACCAGCAGAAGAACAGCAGCAGAAGAGATACACAAGAAAGACCAGACCAAGTCAAAGAAGAAGAGATAAGAGACCTAGAGCCAGACCCAGACAGACAGGCAGAAAGAGAGAGAGAGAAGACAGAATGCAAGAAGAGACAAGCAGAAACCAGACAGCAGACAAGTAGAGACAGAAACAGGAAAAGAAGGCCCAGAAGAAGCAGCAAGAGACGGAAGACCCAGAGACAAGCAAGAAGACCAGGAGTCAGACCCCACCCACAGAGAAGCAGCCAGACAGAAGACAGACAGAGAGAGAGACCCCCCAGCAGCCAGAAGCAGCAGAACCAGCAGACCAGAACCAGAAACAGACCAGAAAGAGCCACAGAAGAGACATCAGAACAGAGTAGCCCCAGTAAAGAAAGCACCCCCAGAGGAGAGACAGACAGTCCAAACAGCAGGCCAGAAGCGCAAACTATTAGTCACACACAAGGGCGAATTCAAATGCCACCCACTCCAATTTGGAAGTAAGCGTGGCACCGCGGCGTTTTTCCAAAGTTTGATGGAACGTTCTCCTTAATGGTATCACAGGGAGTCGTTCCCTATTCGACGACGTCCTAATTCGGCCAGAGGCAGCATGAGACTCAATTAAGAAAAAGACTCACAGAAGTACTAAAAAATTTAGGGAATCTGGCCTCAAGGTAAAAAGAGAGAAAAAATGCGCCTAATTGAAAAAAGCGTTTGAATTCTTGGGCTACTCAATAGACGGTGAGGCAATCCACCCCACAGATAAAAAAAATTAAGGCAATCCAAGAAGCACCATGAACGAGAAACAAAAACAGAATTGCAAAGCCTTTTAGGAACGTTATTAATTTTTTATCATGTATTTCTGCCAAACAAGGCCACTATAAGCTGGAACCGGTGTACACCGCCTCTTAGATTAAAAAGGCAAAAACTGGGACGTGGCGTAGGCAAAGAAAGGAATGCTTTCCAAAATATTAAAAATTCGCTAACGTCAACAAAACGTTCTTATCCAATTTAGCAACACCACTGCCTTTAAGAGTGACCTGCGACGCTTTCACCATTTGGCAGTAGGTGCCGCTTCCTTGAGCCACCATAAACTTCCTGATGCAGAGAAGCACCCGTGCATATTTATTCTAGACTCTGTCAAAGACTGAGCGAAAAATTACAGTCCAACTGGCAGGGAAGCCCTAGGCAATAGTCGCTGGAGTAAAACTGCTTCCCAACAAATATCTTGTACGGGCGGGTTTTCCAAATTATAACGGATCACAAACCAACTGATGGGAATTTTGCGGGAAACAAGCTGACGCCTAACATACTGTCACCCAAGAATGTCTAGCATGGTTCAAGAGTTCCTGCAGCCTATTCCTTATTACTCTGGACACATCGCCCAGGGAAACAAATTTCCCTATGCGGACGCTTTGAGCAGAGCACCCCTTACCAACCACTGATGGAAGACCCGGCACCAGCAATGACATCGCTGCAAATAGAGACTTGTTCCCGAATCTACCCATCTCTGCCATATTGATGTCGCAAGAGCCACCGCTAAAGACTTCATTGACTGCCCGCTGTTCTTGGCTGCGGTGGTAAAGGCTGGCCGGAGACCCAAAAAAAACTGAGACTTTTTAAAACCTTTCCGGTCCAGGACAGATGAACTTTTCTATTCAAAAAAGGGGTAGTTTTGTGTGGGGAGATCGGTGGTGCAGTTTCCAACCAGTTACAGCCCAGGGTACTAAGGTTATTGCAGGAAGTCACCCTGGAATGGGTAAGATGAAAAGCCTGTCCAGGAGCTATGTGTGGTGGCAAGGTATTGATAAGGACATAAGAGTATTGCGGTAGCTCTTTGCCACAAATGCCAAGGGAATCAGACTGTCCCCACAAAAGCAACCCATCAAGGACTGGGAGACCCCTAGGACCGTGTCAAGAATTCATATTGACTTCGCGGGGTCCAACCAAAGCGGCATACCTTTTCCTGATTGTCGTTGATGCTACTCCCAAATTGGGCCTTGAATAAAAATCATGCCATCAACGACAAACAGGAAACGGTAATAAAAGAAATTAGACGCACCTTTTTCGCCACCACGGTTCTTACCAGACGTTCTTGTCTCGCGACAATGGACCACAACTAAACAAAACTTGCAATTCGGAGCAATACCTAGGCCTCCCTAGGTATCAGCCATTGCCCTAACGCGCTGGCCCATTCGGCTGCAACGGGCAGAGCTGAGAGAATGGTCCTGTTTACAAAAGAAGGTTAGAAAGGAATGGACACAGGAGATGTTCCAACAAAAAGGTTAAACCGTTTACTCACACTTCCAGCACATTAACGCCCGAGTACAATTAACTAAACAACAGTCCCGGCGGAATTTACTTATTGGGGCGAAAAATTACGATCACACCTTTGACAGACTACACCCAATTTACCCAGAAAACCCCCCTGATTCCTCCACAAGCGTTTAGGGCAATTTGAAGTAGGGCGACTTGGTATACGCACAAGAACTTCCACAGCGTGAACCGGTATGGGTACCAGGACAAATTACCACAAGTCACCAGGCCCCAAATCCTTACCGTTTAACGGTTTAGACAATGGCAGGGAGTGAAGCGCACATAGACCAGCTTCGATCCCTTAATAATAGAGAGACCCACAGGACACACAACAGTCGCCGACAACACCCGACCAAATCACAAACCAAGGGTGGGGGGGAAAGGCGAGAATTTAATAAAAGAACCGTTTAAAACCCAAAACAAACGGGATTGTACAAAGCAAAAGAGGCAAATAAAAGACTCACTGTTTGAGGAGGACTTGACGGGAAGAACCCACGAGGAAAGGGCCAGCCAGGCCAAGGCTCAACCTTGCCCAATGGACGGGTGGGAGCGGCCAAAAACTGCCGGCCTAAGCCAACTCAGGGCGGCGGTAAAATGGACTGACTCACCCTTCCAGACGCGTTCCAAAGAGCGAAGATCGGAAGACACGCAGCCCCATCCGAACCGGCGAAGTCTTTGCTAAGGAATGAACCGCGCAAGTCAAATCGAGTCCGGGAGAAGCCCCACCTACCTGCGTGACTATGTAACTACGTTAGGGAACTGAACTAAGAGGGGAGGGGTTTCTATTATGTTAAATGGGGACTCCTAGGACTACCACTTCTGATTGGGCCCAGTAAAGGTAAGAAGTGGATTGCGTTCACTAGGAAACCATCCAAGGAGCTTGCTTGAAATGGTGGGCAAATTAAGAGAATGTCATAGGCTGAAAGCAGGCAGGCCACTGTATAAAGGCTAGCCCTCGGCTGCGTTGTTGTTGGAACCCGGTCTACCTCGTGTGTTTTCCGAACAAAACAATCACATTCAGTGGCTTTAAATTATTCATAATGTAATTTAAGTTCAAGAAGTACTTAACATATTTATGGGCAGAAAGAGAATCCATTTGCAAAAGAATTACTGCTAGCATATACCTACAGTAGATAAATATTTGCTACTATTTCCTACCAAAGGACCATGCATTCATAAGTGCTGATGAAATGTAACACCCAAATCAACGCATGGCACTTTTCAGTTATGGCCCAGGCACTGCAGTCAACTTGGAGAGGCTGTCAATGATGGAGAACAGCACCATACATTTAAATTGTGCAAGTTTTACACATGTGACATGTAATATCCAAATTATTTGAAACACAGCCTTTGGTGCCTTGACAACATAGTGAACTATTCCAAGTATATTGTAGAAGGATAATTAATACTTGCAGAAACGCAAGATAATCACTGTTATCATAAAATTAGTTAATTTATGTCTATTTTTCTCAGTGGCAAAAAGAAGGCAAATCTACATTTATGCTGATTTTGGATGGGTTCATACAGTGTGGTAAATTAAAATAAAATTAGATTTGATAGTTAGTGGTGGAAATCCAACCATATAAAGCTGCAGCATATTTATTTGCTTGGGCAAAGCACTGTTAAATTCAGGTGAACTATTCTATTATTGCTTACTGATTGATGTAACTATTAAACTTCAGTTGCTGACAATTGTAAACAGTTTGTAATTCAGAATAGCGTAATAAAAATCAACAGATTAAAATAGTACAATAGTAATTTTAAAATCATCATCATCTATTGTCATTTATTTATAGCATCCCATTTTTAACTAGTGTGAACTCCAAGGGCCTTCTGGAATAACCAGGTTTTCTCAAGTTTTCAGGTGATGTTTTAGGGCAACCCAGTGCAACATGAGTTATAAGGTAATCAATGTGGTGTTAAGATTCCGAGCTACTATTTTCAGTGCATCCCACTCCAGAAGAGTTGAGCAAAAACTTTATGAGCTGCAGTGGTGCGGTGATTAGAATGCAGTACTGCAGGCTATTTCTGCTGCCTGCTGGCAGCCTGCAATTTGGCAGTTCAAATCCCACTGGCTCAAGGTTGACTCAGCCTTCCGTCCTTCCAAGGTCAGTAAAATGAGGACCAAGATTGTTGAGGGCAATAGGCTGATTCTGTAAATGGCTTAGAGAGAGCTGTAAAGCACTGTGAAGAAGTAGAATTAGTCTTAGTGCTATTGCTGTGCACGGCCTCAACTTGCTCCATAAGGAAGAATTGTGAGTCCAGGAGGACCTGAAAGTTGTTAATCTGCTCTTTTCAAAAAAGCACAATCCTATCTAAATTTCAAAGGAGTATTTTGGTTTCTGAATGGTCTCTTCATTCTATCATTCTATCTGTATAAAGTTGACTCTGACCCCTTTTCTTCCCATCCAGATCCTGATGCGCTGGATTAGGGCTTCCACTTGCATTTGCTATATGATTGGTGGTGCACATTGAGGATATCTCACCTCAAACCAATAAATGACTTTACCCAGTGACTTAATGTAAAGATTAAATTAAATGCAGGACAGAAACAAACCCTGGGGCACCTCACACTGGAGCATCCAGTAGTTTTTTCCTCCTTCCCCAGAATCACCAACTGGAAACCTCTGTTCAGGAAGGGTCAGACTCCAATGCCAAAACTATCCCTCCAATTCTCAACCCTTGCAAGCATTCCAAGAAGGATATTGTGACAAACAATACTGAAAAATAGAGGGTAGCAGGAATGGTCTTGAAAGACAGGGGGAAGAGCTGATACAAAGTCAGTCGTCAGATAAGAGGGGCTTGAGCCTGTGCCAAGAAAATAATGTGACAAGCCCCTCCCTAAGACATGAAAAGATATGGTGAAGGAGGAGAAAGAACATTCAGTTGTACCAATAGGTTCTGTTACTACAGATGTTACAATGAAAATAGTTCTGATTATGTAGCATCAATTTCTTAGTCTGATCTACCTTGTTGGGTTGTGATGGAATGTCTAACAGACTCTAGGAATATAGAGGAAAGAGCAGGACCATCACAGAAAAAAATACCTTCATCCAGGGGAGAAACAGAAGAGTCAGAGTAACTCGACAATTATGTGAAGTTGATCTGGAGAATTGCTCTGGCAAGTTTTCAAAAATTGATTACTGTACCTTACGTTCATTCCAAAAATCTAAGTTTCTGAGTTGAGTTTGCCAGCCTTGAAGGGATTACCAGAAAGAGACCAACACCTCTTTCAAAATCATCACACTTCTACCTCCCATAAGGAGGTATTGATTATTACCCATCTCTTTGTAACCTCCCAAAATATTAAGGATAACATAGGTAGGGCAAAGATCTAGCCAAGAGGTAACAGACCTGACAGTTAGAGAGGACTCTGTCCACTTCTTCAAAATGCACACACTCAAAAAACACCTTAATAAAACTGCAAGCTTTGAATATGCCAGGTGAATCCAGTCCTTACATTTAATTATGTCATTAAAATGAAGGGATAATTTGAAGTGCTGCTTCCACTGAAGCACTTTGTGATAAATTGCTCTTAACAACCATTGTATCAAATGCAGTTTAAACTTTATATATTTTTTCAAATGCACAGGGGTTGCCAACATTTTGGACCTCAGGGACCACCAAACTGATAATTTTAGATCCCAGGGACCGCTAACCGGTTCTGTGGGTGTGGCCTAATTTGTGGGTGTGGCTTGGTAGTCAGGTGATTGGCTGGGCATGGCTTGTATGTAAATATTATAAATATTTATATAAATATTGATTTTTTTATAAAAAAAGAAACTTTTACCCCAAAATCAGGGAAGAAGGAGATTGAGTTCTCACAGATTCATTTCAGAAGATCTATCCTATCTGCCATTGCCGCTTAGGCTCAGTTTGTCACATGGAGGGAAATTTGCTTGCAAGTAAATTCATAAAATTTGTGAGCAAGCAAAACTCACAAAATTTAACTAACAACAACCATGCATGTAAATATTGATTTTTTTAATAAAAAAGAGCAATTTTTACCCAAATCAGGCAAAGCAGGGCAGATTGAGTTGCTCACAGAATCATTCAGTGATCTATCTATCTGCCATCGGCTAGCTCAGTCTCTCAAATTTGCTTGCCGTGAGTCTGCACTGAATTGGCTTGCAAGCAAACCTTCAGTTGCCTAAGGGAGGTTCGGCTGTGTTGACCGAGATCTAAAGACTAGCTCGAAAGCAAGAAATCCAACCATTTCCTGCTTCCTTGCTAATCTAAATTCTCCCAGCACAGCAGAACAGATGATGGTCGGAAAAAGAAAAAACAGCAGTTTAGCAGGCAAGTTTACCGGAAAGGAGTGAGTGGGCATGAGTGGGCGGGGAGGTTCCTGCGGGCCATGGTGGGTGGTGCAGACTTGTGTTTCTGCGCAGCCTGACGATTAATTGCTTTGTGGGGGTGCTCTGGGGGTGAGATTTCTCTGCGGCCCACCAAAATTTTCTCATGGCCCACCAGCGGGCCATAGCCCACCAGCGGGCCATAGCCCACCAATTGGCGACCACTGTTCTTGCACACCTTTAAATATTTGATCAACAAATCACCCTATTTAAAACATGAATATTGTGTCTTAGTTTTGTATGTATATACTGATCCACTTCCAATTCCATTTGCCATCATAATATTCCAGGGCAGTAAATATTTATAGGGATAACTAATATAATTAATGACTAGGCATTTGATCTCCAACCACGTGGAATCTGAGGAAGGAAGGAAGGAAGGAAGGAAGGAAGGAAGGAAGGAAGGAAGGAAGGAAGGAAGGACCTGTCTCATCTCTTACAATATTAGGAGGATAAACATCAGCCAGAATGACCAAAGATCAAATCTAATAGATATCTTCCACAGACAACAGTCACCAATTCCTATAATATGCTAATAATAATGTACTTTGAAGCATTAAGAGTATTCCATGTTCATTTGCTCATTAATCTTTACAATAACCCTGTAAATGGGTCAAGATTATTATCCTTGCATTATGGAAGGAGAGGGCAAGTTAGACTGGTAAATAGTAGGCTATTTATAGTTGGTGAGTCCATGACAGATGGGAGTTGAAGCAAGGGCTTTCTGGTTTATAGGATGAGCTTTTCATCCCAAAACCTTTTCATCCCATCTCAATCACTGTGGTATGTTAAAATGAAATGTTTATTTTTCATTGATTAAGGAACAAAAGGAAAAGTTTCCACTGCTAATTCCTGGGTTCATACTACAGAGCATACTGATGAAATTCTACTTCAATAGTGAAGTAGAATTTGCTCACAATAATGAAGTAGAATTTGCTCACAATTTACTCACACTGTTCTGCGTTTTTAAAAAAAAAAACACTATGACAAAACAAATATATTTTTATTAGAATAAATTATGCAAGCCGGAGCCATACCCCACATCACTAGCTTCATAAAAAAAACATTTGTCTTGCCATGCACGCCTTCCTCGTGAGGGTGGAAAAGGCACCTAAAATTCTAGAGCGCTGCCAACAGCCATGAAAACAGTGCTGGGTTAATTAGATGCCTGACTTGTTTCACTATAAAGCTGCATTTTGTTTTCCACTCACTGATGGGACTGTTGGTGGAGATAACATATATTTGCCTTTAATTTTTTCCAAACCACCAGATTTTCCATCTTTCCCCCTCTTTCAATACCACTCCAAATGAACCTGAGATTGACTGGGGAGGTTCTGATTGATTTACAGATTTATTCAAGTCATCAAAATGCTATTAGCACAGTAATGTTTTATATTTACAAGTCTGGAGCTTGCAGGGAACTGTTGGCCAATCAGTGCTTGCCCTTTAGGGCTAATAGTTCTGCCCAAAGAATAGCCAGCCAATCAGTGCTCAGCTTGACAATAAATGAGTGATTTGGCTTACCCCTGTTAGGTTTCCCTGGCTTTGTGCCTAAAAACAAATGGCCCCTTGTCCTCTTCCTAAGCAGAAAAGAAAATATATTACTGGCTTTCCCCCAGCCTATGAATCATGTGCATGTATTGATGAATGTTTGTCCCTTCTTTTGCAATAAAATCTCAAAGGCAGTTGGAGGAGCAGCTTTGTGCATTGGGAAGGGGACAATTGCAAACAAATGCATGGCTTAGCAAATTGAAAGACTCCCCACTGGTATGGCTTCAAATCTCCACTGACTCACAAAATCCAAATGTTGGCATCCCGGCAATTCTGACCAGGGGTCCTTTTCCTAACATTTACAGCAAAGCTCTTGGAGTTGGGAGATAGACTGAACAAAAGGTCCCTTCCAAATAGGAGGAGCCCAGGCAGCCCTCAATGGTACATTTCCATTCTGAAGCAGAATTCCCAAAGACTTTTGAGATGGTCATTTTCCTTGAGATGGCATGATACCATGTCTCCAGGCACAGGGATAGGTCACAATGTCTCAGGGTAAGACATTTCTCCCCACAGCAAAGTCCTGATCATGTGATGGAAGAAGGTGCATCTGCAGAAGCAGAAGGGGAGACATTGAGCTTCCCCAGAAAGAGGCCCGGATTAAGAGACTGAACAGTTTTGAACTGGGGGGGGGGGGGGGGGNGGGGGGGGGGGGGGGGGGGGGATGAGAGGAAGAGGTTCAGGACAGCTGCACCCTAAAATCTCTCAGGATGTATCTCGTAGATCAGAAGGTTATAACTTTAATTTGGCAAGATTCTGTCCATTAAGTATAAACAAATAAATTGTACTCCACTGGATCTCATTGTCTCATCTCTAGATTTGGGCCTGGCAAGTCATAATGTCATGGGATCCATTTTGGCTGTGATGACCACACCTATGGCATGTGTCAAAGCTCACATGGCACAACATGCCAGCAATCCCCTATAGCTAACATCCATTCTTGAAAGCACATCCTGTTCTCAGGTGATTTTTGGAGCTGCAGAGGTTGTGCAAAAATGTGAGGAGCTCTCATGCAGCCATGAACCCTTTGGAGGTCACACAAGATCACACTCTGTTTTCACACAGTGTTTGGAGAATCCAGAGACCATGCAAGAGCACAGCACTTTTGCATAACTTCCAGAGAGTTTGGAGACTGCCTGAAAGCACATTCCATTCTTATATGGTCTCCAGAGCCTCCCAAAATCACACAAGAATGGAATGTGCAGTTTTAGGAGACTGGAGACAAACTCCACAGAAAAACATTCTCAAAAGCTACTTCAAGAAAGACCTCGTATGACCCTAGAAGAAGCCTTGGGTGGGCCACAGGAGCCTGTCAAGAAAAAGAGAACACAACCTGAAGATACATAGGAAATCCTGGGGAGCTCTGGGCCACAAGGCCAATCACTCTGTTCCCCAAAAGGTTCATACACCTTTTGGAACAGCACAAGGCACCTTTTCTGAGTAGCAGTGGTGGGGCTAGAGCTGAAGTCAAGGGCCATGACTCAACTTCAGGCCCAGCCTGAATTGCCAAATGCCACTATTCAGGGTGACCTACATTTGGGGTGGGGAGAGCTAGAGAATTGATTTTCTTTTATATGGGAAGGGTGACACACCAGCAGAATCAAATTTTTGACACGCCGAGTCCAAAAGGTTTGCCATCACTGCACTAGGGGGCTCACCTTGCCTTATTAAGCTGAGCTACTGTATACCTTCGTCTGAAAAACCTCTCAGTAGCTTTTTGAAGTTGGAGAAAATACAAATTCCTTTTTATCTTTCTGCAGGAAGGATAGAACATTATTACTAGCATAATAGAGTAGAAGGAGGAAAGGCTGCATATAGGTACACACTGAAGAAGGAAACAGCTGTTGGGTTGTCTTGAAATACTGAAGAGATGGGAGCCCTCATTCAACCACTCAAGCTCTGTCGAGCAGTCAATGCAGACATTTTTATTGCACTGCAGGTTTTTAAAAAAGGGCTCCTTCAGCAAAGTTAGCACATATAAAGAAAGACCATGTTAATAGCTTTTTTTCCAGACATGTTACTTTATCAATAAAAGGAGGCTCCTGCATGGCATGCATGTATCTGTGTGAGTATGCAGAGTCAAAGCAACCCTACCTCTAAATAAAGGAGCTGATGCAGTCCCCTGGGGGACGTACATTGTATAAAGTATGTATTATTTAGCAATAAAAGACATTTCATTGAAGTACAAAGTGAATAATCAATAATTGTCCTTCCCAGCAAAGACAAATGGGCTTAATTGGTTTTCAAGTCAATCTCAAGATCTACTTAAGAGTAAGGACAACATAGTTGTATTTAATTTAAAAAAAACCCATATGAACAGTATTTTAAAGCTCCATCTATGCATAACATACAGTACTTTTAATTCTTGTCATAGTCTAAAATCCTGTGCTGCAAATGGTTAAGTGCTCCTGAATTTTAGTATCAGATAGAAAATAAAAGGAAAATGAAAAGGAACATGACTATAGGCAACTATCATTCCCAATTGCTTTACTCAATTTTGGATTATTTGTGATTTCAGATAAGAGATCCACCTTCTATTCAAAACACATCTTGGATGTGGGGCTGATCAGAAATAGTCCTTAAATTACAGAAGTTCATTTAGTGACCATTTGAAGTTTCAATGGCACTGCAAAAAAGTGACTTGTGAACACTTTTTCACCCTTATAACAATTGCAGCATTCCCATGGTCATATAATTAACATTTGGGCGCTGGGCAGCTGGCAAGTGTTTATGACGGTTGTATTATCCTGGAATTATGTGATCACCATTTTTAACCTTCCTAGCTGGCTTCTGACAAGCAAAGTCAATGGGTGAACCCAGTTTTGCTTAATGGCTGCATAATTCACTTAGCAACTGCAGTGATTCACTTAAAATGGGCCAACTTTCACTTAACAACTGTCTTGCTTAGCAAAAGAAAATTAGGGCTCAGTTGTCTTCATAAGTCAAAGGCTACCTGAACGTGTTATGCCCCTGTTGGAGACTGACTCCGAGGGAGAGGAGGAACAGCCGACAAGGAGTAGAAGTATGGCTCTGGAGGTTGTGGAGGAGGCTGGGGGAGGGCAGAGGCTGGCTGGGCAGTCAGAGAAAGACCCAGACCCATCCTCTTTATCCTAGGGCATGCAGGGAGGAACAGAGAAGGGAACAATGTGGCTTACGGGAGAGGAAGCGGCCATGATCCCCCTCATTGGCTGCAGCTGGGGGGAATAGTACAAAGGAGGGGCGTTTAAAACCCAGCGTTTCTAGAAGCAAAGCATGTTTTATTTCTGGCTGAGGTTTATCTTGGTTGGCATTCTTCCAACGGACTGTGCCTTGGTACTTTCTTGATGTTTGTAATTAATTATCCTGGTCTGTCGTGAAAATTCCTACAGTGAGGCCAAGTTGGAGGCATTAAAGGAAATTTATTTACGTTTGGGAATTTATAACGTGTGTGCTGCTTCCCGGGTCATCACAATGTGGCTCTTTCTACAAAGATA
Organism: Laticauda laticaudata; assembly: GCA_004320025.1. Classification (NCBI taxonomy): domain Eukaryota; kingdom Metazoa; phylum Chordata; class Lepidosauria; order Squamata; family Elapidae; genus Laticauda; species Laticauda laticaudata. Next base: position 29,910 of record BHFT01057514.1, read on the forward strand.
CACTAATGACCAATCTGTTTCACTGTGAAAGATTCTGACCAACTTATGACAATGGTTATTTGAAAAGCCCTGTTCTGGAATACAAATATGGGAGCCCGCTTGTAGTTTGTGTTATGAGTTTTGAGGAAGAGTTACTCCTCGGTCCTGCTATCATCAGAGAGGTGTATTTGGAAGGAACCTGAGAATGCACCTTTTCCATCGTTGCTCCAAACTTTGAAGCTACCTGCTAAGAGAAGGCCAGATTGCTTTCCCCATTTTTGTGTCTGTGTGCCAGCCAATTTTTATTCAGATGGGAAATTGTCTGCTACAGACAGATTTAATTTGGCTGCTGTTTGCTTCTTTTTACTGATGTGTAATTCATTTTTTGTTTCTCGTTGAAGCTTTATTTCTGTAAGCTTAAGCTGTATCGCAACTTGGGTGCAAAATCATGGTTGTTTTAGCCGACTGATTGTTTTAAACACAATGTTTTAAAATCTTGGGGGTGACTGGCTGCCAACTTTTTTCTCACAAAGCTTTGCTGAGAATGTATCTTCTCAAAACCCCAAAGAATCCCTAATATTCACAGTGACCTGAATCTTTTGGCTCACAAGGGACACCTTGAACTATTCTCAGGCTAGAAATTGGTGGCTCTGAAGTTGCCATGAAAACTTTGCTCGGGAGAACTGCCAAATCATCCTCCTTTGTGACAGACGGCAGAGGAGACGAATGGGGGAGTTCTTGGGGCAAGGGGGAAGGTATAGTGTTAGTCTCATTTTGCAAATAATACTGAAGTAATCTTCAAAACTGATTAAGTCAATCCTTTAAAAGGTCCATAAGACCTGTTGCTAAGAGAAGCACAATAGATTGTAAAGAACTGTGCATGCATCTAATTGTTTAAAAAAAATAATAATCCAGGAGTGTTTTAAAATGCCCATATGAAGTCAATCCATCCCTGCTTACACCTTATGTATAATGTCTTGATAAGGGCAGTTGATTAAAATTATCTGCTTTCTGTTCAGATGCTGTAAGTCGGGGTCCCCAACCACCGGGCTCCGGACCGGTACCGGTCCGTGGATCATTTTGTACCGGGCCGCAAAGAATGAACAATCGTGATTAAAATATATATTTTATATTAGCTAAAGCTAAGAAGCCCTTTACTCATGGGGAAGAATTGATTTTGCCGGTCCTTGAAAAAGTGTTTCTGCGTGAAACTGGTCCCTGGTACAAAAAAGGTTGGGGACCACTGCTGTTAAGTCATTCTCGTCTTAACAGTGTTTTTTCTAAAATGAGAAGCACCAGTGCTAAACTCAGCCTGCACATAATACAACGGTCATCCTGATTTCATCTTCCATGAATGGAAGATGAAATGACGGATGACCTGATGGTCATCTTTCCATGAATGGTATCGGACGTAAACACTGCACTTCCTCAGAGGCATTTCTTGCAGTGCCTATGACTGTTTGCCTTTTCTTCCACAGCTCAGCACTGAGCTCTTCTTCTGCAAGAAGAATGTCCAGGTAAGTTTTTTTTTTTTGGGGTGGTGGGGAAATGGTTCACTCCTGGGAAGTAGCCCAGAATCACTCGAGACAGTGTGATGTATGGCATGTACATTTAATAAATAAAACCCGTCCTAAACTCCCTTTAGAAGAGAGGCACCCCATTTTGCAGGATAACAAAACACTTGCAGGGCAGGCCGCCCGGTGGGCAAGGCTCACCTTGTGTTGTTTCCACATGGCTCCCAGGGCTTTCACATCATGCTTGGAGTGTTTCCCTTCTTCCAGACATTGATAGCAGACGGGGGTCCGGCAGGTCACGCAGTACATGCTGTAGTTCTCCAGCTCGTGATCCGCGCACGTTGGGGATTTGCGGGCAGGGCCCGGGCCTTTGCTTCCCCCGCCGCCCGCCCCGCCCGCGCCGCTCGGGGCGCTCGGCTGCTGGCTGGGGGGAGGGACCAAGCGGTGCTTGGCGAAAGGCCCGCGGGACGGGTGACATTTGACCTGGCAAGCCGAGCAGTAGAGCACCTCGCACTGTTCGCACAGCACGGCGGCCGGCTCCGGAGGGCTGCGGTCGCACAGTTGGCATTTGGCCGTAGCCGAAGCGGCGGCCCGGCTCTGTTGGTAGCGGTGCACGATGGCCTCCAAGAGGCGGTTGCGCTGGAAGCCGCGCAGGCCGCGAGGATCCAGGGAAGCGCTGCGATGGCATTGCGGGCAGGTGAGCGAGGAGCTGGTCCCGCTCCCGCGGGCCCCCGCCAAAGCCGCCGCGGCCGACAATCCCGGAGGCGGAGGGACCAAGGGTAACACCCGCACCCCGTTGGGAGATTTCAGGCTCGGGGTGTAAGAGCCGTAGCCGCTGTCCGTCTCGCTGTGCAAGCTCACCTTGTCGGCGTGGTCTCCGCCAACGGTCCCGCTGCTTCCGCCGGCGCCGCACTCGTAGTCCAGAGAAGCCGGCCCGCTTGTAGCTCCGGCGCCTGGCATTGCCGCTGCCGCGGGGCCCCGTGGCTGCAGCATGGCGGGCAGATGCTGCTCGGACTCCGGCGTTTGCACAGCGATGGTGCGGGCGCAGGGCAGGCAGACATTGTGCGAGCAGGGCAAGATGATGGGCTCGCGGAAGAGAGACCCGCAGACGGGGCATTTCAGCTCTTCTTCCATAGCTGCGGCTGCTTGCTGTCCAGACGGCGGAGGAGGGAGGGTGGAAAGCGATCAACACGAAGGCGCCAAGCTGCGGTCAGGCTTCTCGCTGCTCTTGCCGCCACCTTGTCGACCCATATTCCGCCGCCCAGCCCTCCTCTGCTTTCAATGGCGCATACGTCGTCGAGGCAGGGGTGGCGGGCCGGGGAACCTCTGCGGTCCGCTGCAGGGCCAGCGCGTGCCCATAGAGGAGCTCAGGCATTTGCTTGGGGCGGCACGATGGGTGGGGGCGGCACAGCAGGTGAAAGCGGGTTGCAGGCGAGAGTGGCAAAAAACAGCCACAACAAAAAAAACCCTTCAGCGCTCACCGATTAGGGCGACCATTAGATGGCAGCCAAAAGGTAACGGAGAGAGCTGCATTTCTTTGCTGTCATCTAAAGGTTGCCCAGATTTCTGCAGGCTCGATCTGGTTGTCATCGACCCCCCAGCCACCCACCCCGCACTCCGCCTTTCCTCGAGAACGCTTCCTCCTACTAATGCCACTGAGGCTGTTTTTCTCTCCCCGGTGTATCTTATGTGACGCAAGGCCTAGGCAGCGGAATAGGCTCGCTTCCCGTTGTCGTGGGGCCCATCTGAGAGGTTTGCCTCGGGGCCCGGAGAGACCTCTACTTACGCCCCTGTCTCGTCTGCTCTCCGGAAAGATGCTGGAAAGGAATCCGATTTCAGCACCCAGGAGGCGTTGGACAGCTCCTCGCGGCACAGAGAGCGGGGGTGTCCGGTTCAGCACCGCGGACAGCGATTTCGGCGGTTGAGCAAGGAAGGTTCCTTGAGGTCGAGTTCAACAGCGCCAATGGCCGGATCAGCCCGCTTGGCGTTGCAGCTGCCGCGCTCCAAGCAAGAAGGGAGGGCGGGAGGGATGGGTGGTTTTTGTGGGGTTTTTTTTTTTGGGGGGGGGGGGGGGGGCTGGGTGTGGCGGGGCATTCTTTATGCTAAGAGTAAATAAAAGTGCCCAGTTTTAAAAACAACACATCTGTTGATAGGGATTGTGCCGAGTGCAAGGCTTTTGGAACTGGACCGCTAAGTCAGAACTGTAGCAATTCCTGCAGCCAAATGGTNGTAAAGGGGGCGGGAGCAGAATTTTTTTCTCTCTCCAGCAAATAGATGAGCTCTTGCGTGTGACAGTGAAGGGAGAGCAAGTTTTATTTAAAGGGAGATGTCTTTATATATCTTATGTTGACGGCTGAAAAACCCATTACTTAGAGATCAGATTGAGGATGGGAAGGGCAGGGCAGGGGGGATTCTTCATTTATATTAGTTTTATTATGCCCAGAGGGGAGGGGGGGAAATGCTCTAAATGAATAAATTGGAAAGGCTAGAATGTGATCCCAACATAATTGTTTGGTTTTGTTTTTCAGCTCTCTTGTTACACTGAAGCACCNTTTTGTTTTTCAGCTCTCTTGTTACACTGAAGCACCAATTTAGACCACAAAAATCAAGCACTTTAGTTAAAAGAATGAAAGAGAAATGTGACTTTTTCATTATTATAGGTGGCACATAGCCTGAATGGTGATTGGATGATGGCACTTCACACAAACAATCATACATAATGTAGGAAATAGAAATGAAGCACATCACTGGCAACCAAATCCAGCTTTGTTTCAAGAATAAATCAGAGCTGACAGCTGAATGTGTGCGAGTTGGAAATAATTATTACCAGAAATCTCTCACAGTGTAAACCCCATCTGTTTTTCCTTTCCTGTACATATGTTTTAGAAAATGGGAGAAATAAGCTGTTAGGGCTTTCTTTTTAATACAGATAAAAAAGCTCTTTTTTAATCTTTAGAAACAATATAGAGGTACTGCAACCTAAATGTTAACAGCATGGAAAATAAATTAGACATACTAATTCAATATATTTATTGGTAAAAGATAGTGTAGAGATTCTTGTTTTAAATGTGCATGTATTAAAAATTAAAGAAGCAAAAGAAGACACAGTATATAGTCAAAAATATACTGCTATGGTAAATATAAAATATTGCTTTTATTTTGCATTTGTTATTCTGCTCTCCAGATATCATCAGATGATATATGAATATCATATATCAGATGATATATGAATCAATTGTTTAATTGATTTCTAATATATTTTATACCATCTTCAAGACTAAAAACTTGAACGCTAAGACTCAAAGTAATCCCTTTTCTTCAGACCAGAAAAGAATTGATTTCAACCTGGAATTGTAATAATCTATTGTTAAATCACACTGTATGTTCTTTTCAGAACTTGGTCTTCATTTCCCTCTTTTTCTGGCATACCACTCTGAGCACCAGAATGAAAAAGAAATGGGGCATTCTCCAACTCCTAAAAATTTTATGAATGTGTCCAAAATTAATTATGCACATACTGCAGTTTCCATCCTCACTATATTAATTCTGCATCACTTCAGTGCTGTAAAGGCTTATGTTCAGAAGAGAATTAAGAAACATCTACAACCATAAAGTGGTTTTCCCAAAAGTGCTTTTTCAAGAGGCAAGTGGACTTTCTGATTTTTCTTTGAAGACATTTTGCTTCTCATCCAAGAAGCTTCTTCAGCAGAAAAATGAGAAAATCCAGCTGTCTCTTGAAAAAAACACCTTTGGGACAACCTTGATCTAGATGACTGAGAAGCTCCATAGACATAAAGTGATTTGATTATCCCTGGATTTCCTGATCAAGATTTTCCTCCAAGTATGATATTATTGATTCATCCTAAAAAAATCCAATTTCTCTATTGTACAATCAACAAGAATTTCAACATATAAAAAATAGTGAAACAGGATTCCTGCTAATATCTATGAAAAATCGGCCTATCACCCCTTTGAACACAATTGTGTGCCATTGACATCCCTGGAGAAGGACAAAGAGAACTTCGTGACATGCTTTGAAATGCAAGCACAAAAAAAGTGGGAATATTTTTTTCATCGTGTTTATTTTTGTGTTTGTTTACTTAATCACATTTTTCTGATGTTGCAATTGCAAGATTCTTGGTGGCTAAAAATATAATAAAAGTATAATGAGCTTAAGATACAATAAAGTATAAAAAATGTAAAATAAATAAAACCCAATTGAAACATATGGAATAGACTCCCTAAAATTCTCAAAAATAACTAATTTTTAGAGATTTTTTTTCAAGCAGAAGATTATTCAAGAAGGTTTAAATCAACAAAGAATGAAAAAAACCCTAGGACTTGCAGGCCTATCCCCATCCACAAAATTGTGGACAAATAAATACTTCTCTTGGCATGAGGTCAGATTGCTGCTAGTGGAGATAAGAGGTCCTGAAGATAATCAGGCACCTGGTCATATTTCTCTACATCTTGTGTTCTTAACATAGCATCTGTAGGTAATATTGTTTACATGGGATTAAAAAAAAACAAATCTGCTTTCAGGGGAAAAAAATGACATTCCAAATAATAAAGTGTAGTTATTTTCACATGTTTGTCTGATCTTGCAATAAATCCAGGGATACCTCATAGTATATATTTGTATTTTAATGACAGTAGAAATACAGCTTGTGACATAATCCATACACGTTGGGAAAATGCTCTCATGCCATCAGAATTTTTAATCTATATTTTAAATGAGGCAGTTTCTAGAAGATGTCCAAAAGGTCAGTGTTACACATTTAAGCCATTGTAAAGCAACTGAACACAATGCAGTTCCCTGAATATTTTAAGCTACCTGTTTAATTCTCAATAATACCTGTGCTAGATGAATTCCAGTTACTATCTGTCACGTAGCAAAATGAATTACAGTGGGAATATTGTTAGAGTGGAAATGAAATTCTCCCCTAATTACACCAAGTTACAAAGCAGTACACTATGAGTTCAACTCCTGCCTTAGCCATGGAAGCCATCTGGGTGACCTTGGGTCAGTCACTCTCTCTTCAGCCCAACTCATCTCCCAAGGGTTGCTGTTGTGGGGAAAATAGGAGTAAGGAGCGTTAGATATGTTCACCACCTTGATTATACAAACAATAAAGGTTGTGATATAAATATATACATTCATAATAATTATTCTATGTAGAAGTGAAGGATTGCTGTCTTAACAGACATTAACAATGCCAGGGAAGGTTTTCTGGCCTAAAGCAAAGTTGCTTGCAGTTGACCTTACAATCACAAGGAGAACCTAGGAGTCACTTTTCTTAAGCAATATTATGGTAGAATATACTGGTGGTATTCAATTTTTTTTACATCCAGTTCTGTGGGCATGGTTTGGTGGGTGTGATGTGGCTTGGTGGGTGTGGTATGGCTTGGTGGGTGTAGTTTGGTGAGCATGGCAGGGGAAGGATACCGTAAAATCTTCATTCCCACCCCACTCCTGGGGAAGGTTACTGCAAAATCCCATTCCCTCCCGCACCCCCCTAACATGCTTTCCAGCTCCATTCTCCTGTGCATGGCAACAAAAGCAGACCCAGCCAATCCGCTGGAACTTGGAAGGCAGAGAATAGATGGGGGCAGGACTAGTCAGAGGTGGTATTCCAAACTATTCAAAATTTCTGCTACCGGTTTTCCGAACTACCCATATTTTCCACTACCAGTTCTTCAGAACTGGTTAGCACCTGCTGAATAGCACCTCTGGAAGCGGCTGAATACCACCTCTGCTAGAATGTCAGGGTAATGATTTAAGCATTGACCAGCTGCTATGATGATGTAATATTGGGAATGAGTCAGCAAGGTTTTTGGGCTGATATCACTTTAAGAGCATATAATAAGAAGAGGCCCTGTTGGGATGTCTCTCTCTGTCTCTCCATGTGTGCTTCCTTGCTGTAATTGCTGATTGCTGTTTGAGGTCTGACTAAAGTACTTTATCTTTGTAGATAAAACCACTATTTAAAATACAAACTTCTGTTTACTACGTTTGTTCCTGGGTTGTTTTACATAGTAAAACTGCACATTCTGACATAGAACCTGATGACAGAATACAGCCTATAATTCCTTCATTCTACCTACACCAGGGGTCTTCAAACTTGACAGCTTTAAGACTTGTTGATTTCAACTCCCAGAATTCCTTCTCCAGTCATGTTAGCACAGGAATTGTGGGAGTTGGAGTCCACAAGTCTTAAATTTGCCAAGTTTGAAGACCCTTGACCTACACCAACACAGCAAAACGTGTGCATGGAATTCAATCAACCAGATAAAAGAAGCAATTTTCCTGGGCAACTAGTGATGGAGAAAATGATGTTCCAGGCTCTGGAACCATTTCTAATTGTCCATGTCACTGGTTAATTAAAGTTTTAAGGTGTGCTTAAATATAAGGTGATGCTCATTAAGCAGACCAATTAATTGACTGAAACTTTAATCTCTACATTTTACAGGTGAGATAAGGAAAAGCTGAATGGAAAATTCCAAAGCCAAAGAATTTAAACCCTGAGAAAAGATTAAATGCAAGGAATGACTTCCAGATTGGAAGAAGCAGGCTGAAGTTTCTTTTTTTTTTTGGGGGGGGGGGATTCCCATTTCAGGAGTCCCCAGAATTCTCCACCTGACTGGAGAATTCTGGGAGTTGAAGTCCACAAGTCTTAAAGTTGTTAAGTTTGGAGACCTCTGCACTATTTCCACATAATGGCATATCTTGCTCCTGAATGCCTCGATTTGCAAAAGGATTATTTTTAAAAAGTTGAATTTCTTAGCTTTCTCCTGTTCTTCTCTTCCTAGATCATATGGCATACAGGTAGTCCTGTATACCATACAGAAGTCCAGAAAGTAGCAAGAACTGAAAGAATTGGCTTCTTAAGCTGGAATGCAAGCTCTCTACTCCCAAACCCTTAAAGAGCTAGAACTTCTAAGGTAAAATAGACAAAGAAAGAACCGTGGCAGCTTGAAGATGTGTGGACTTCAACTCCCAGAATTCCCCAGCTGGCCATGGTAGCTGAGGAATTCTGGGAATTGAAGTCCACACATCTTCAAGCTGCCAAGGTTGAGAAATACTATTTTAGACAGAGGTTTCAGAGATGTTTTTCTTCTCAGTGCTGCTCAGCTAAATAGTTTTAATTCTCCCTTTGCCTTGACTTTTGTTTTTGCTTGCATGCAGATTAATGATTAATCCCACCACTGGATCTGCCCCAAACAGTTTTCTCTCCATTCAATAACGGATGGTGGCAACTTAACTACCTGCCCCAGATGTTCTTCAAAGGGAAACAGCTACGCATTCCAGAATTCAANTTCTCCCTTTGCCTTGACTTTTGTTTTTGCTTGCATGCAGATTAATGATTAATCCCACCACTGGATCTGCCCCAAACAGTTTTCTCTCCATTCAATAACGGATGGTGGCAACTTAACTACCTGCCCCAGATGTTCTTCAAAGGGAAACAGCTACGCATTCCAGAATTCAAGCAGAGTAAGTGAGAGTGTACAGTTCCAGTATGGGAACTTACATTGTACATTATATTATTAATATAATGTTTATATTANGAACTTACATTGTACATTATATTATTAATATGTTTATATTATATTATTATATATTATTATATTATATATTATTATATTGTATTAACTATATTATAATTCCAGTATGGCAGGCTTATATTATACATTTTAGATGCTTCATAAAAATGCAGATGATTTCTTTCTATAACAGCTGCTATTTTTATATCTATGTTCTATTTTCTACATAGATATGACATAGAATTAATCTTTCAATATTTATTTCATTTTAAATCTAGACATTTTTAGGTGATTTCTCAGGAAAAAAATGTTTCATTTCACAATGGTTTTTTCCAATAGTACAATCTACTATTTCAGGGGTCCCCAAACTTGGCAACTTTCAACTCCCAGAATTCTCCAGCCAGCTCCGCCGTTATTTCGTCTAACCATTTTTTTATCCTATGCCAGTACCTTTGGGCTTCAGTGCATGACCGCCACATATAAAAGAATGTTCCTTGTTTCTTTTTACATTTCCAGCAATTCGGATTCATATTAGGAGACATTTTCGCTATTCTCGAAGGTGA
>BHFT01057518.1:0-11374 GCA_004320025.1 Laticauda laticaudata
GCAAATTTTTGCCCCTTTTAAGAGTGGATAACAACGGATGGAACATTTTGCTCATCCGCTGTGTCCTTTTTGCATCCATTGGCCAGTGTGATATGGGCTTTAAGACTTACCTCAATACAAGCAAAACCCCTGCAAACACATTGCAATCATTCTTTAGAGTCTTAATTGGTGTTACCACAGGGAAAATATGGATGGAATAAATTACAAGTAAATATATATATATTAAGAATCAGCAAAGTATAACATTATGCAACCTGAAAATTTCAGATTTGAGAACAAATGATTTATGCTTCATTTCTGTTAGTATTCTTTCTGAGGCCCATTTAATTCCTTTCTTAAGTCATCAGTGGAAATCAGGATGTTCATGTGATTACTTTTACATAAGAGAGTATCTTATTTGAAGACCAACAGCATTTGAAAGGTTTGTAGTCACTATTGAGTTGACAGATAATGAAAATATGTGCGGGGAAAACAAAGCTTTGAAGCTGCCTATCAGCAGTGGACAGACCTTGGGCTGAGTCCAATAATTCCTTCCACCAATGAACAGTAGATCATAAAACTAATAGTGACTGTCAGAAAGGAAATGTAGTCATGGAATTATTATTTTTTTACATTCTCAAAACAACTACATAAGGAAGTAAATGGAAAGACATCACTGGTTAATAAAATCTGCTCTCTCCATTAAAGCTACTTTGTGTCCTTAAGTCAACTCTAGAAAATTGGGAAAGTCCTCAATGAATCAAAACTGCAGGCAGAAAATAGAGAAGGAAAACAATTATTGAGTGAATCAAAATCCAGAATGCCAGTTGGTTATTTTTTTCCATTATGGCAGGACATATTTGTTTCAATTGAATTACAATTTATATACTTTGGGGACATTGTTGTATATTCATTGTTTGCATAGAGTTTGGTGCAGAAACTATTTGCTGAGGAGCAAGGTCTGCACTCTATCATATTCTGTATTGATCAGAGGCAGGATTTCTGGGGTGCTATTCTTGATTTTGGAATCCCAAAGGTTTTTTTTTTTCAAAAGACAACAGGACTTTATTGGTTTTTTTCCTTGAAAACAGTTCAGTTCTCATTCAAGAAGTTTCTTCAGTTTTTCCTAACTATATGTTCATAATTATAAGCTTTTTGGATGAGGAGTGAAATGTTTTCAAGAAACAAACCAAGAAAGTCCAGTTGCCTTTTGAAAAGCACCATTGGAACAATCATGATCTAGATGATTGAGAATCTCCATAGATACTTGCTTTTAGAGATAAATCTGTCTGTCCATCTGTCTCACTTATTTTCTAGTTATGTGTCTACTGGTAGATCTTTCCATGAGTACTGTGCATTGCTAGATCAAAAAACATAAACAGGAAGGGGGGAAAATTACAATTCTTTCTGTTATGGCTAAAATAAGTTTGATTAGGAACCTGGTCATGTTGGTTAAGCTAATACTGTCTCTGATCCTAAATGTTATAATTTCAGCACAATGGAAACCAGAAAGGATAAGGTAACCCTATAGAATTTAATTAAAATATATTAAAAATTAATAAAGTTCAGTATTTTGGTTTTATTTTTGAATTGAAGAAATATTATTAGATATTATTTGGCAAGCAAAATGAAAGTGCCAAGAAAATCCTGTCACTATTTATCAATACTGACAGAATTTTCTTGGCACTTTCATTTTGCTTGCCAAATGCATTCCACAATATGATATGTGAATTACCACACGACAGCTGTTGTCATCTTACAAACAATTGGTTATATATCAATGTTAAATGATATATTTGTACCTCTTTAGTTCTATGCCTTCACTTGGAAAGGTCATTTTTAGGTCCCCTTTCCTCTATGCTGTCTCTTTGCTTCTCTGCCAAGCAAGGACCCCTTTAGAAGGTACTCAAATTTATATGCCAGCATAAAAATGCCAAATTTCCTTTGACACAAGCAGTGTTTTGGGCCTTGTGACATTTCATCAGCATACTGGAGCTGCACAAATATTGAGCCAGTTCAGAGAATTTAGGAAGAGGTAAAAATGTATATATCTACCTATGAAATATAGCCTATCATAGCAGTTTTGAAATATGTCCTCTATTCCACAATTTAAGGTGGTGGTGGTGGTAAGATTTCAGGCTCAGAATAATTATTATTATTGTACAAAAATGACAGTATACACAGAAAACGAGATAACCATGCTGGGTTTCGTATCACAAATCACTAGTCAAACACTTCCCACGTGTTTAGGACTGCGTGATGTATCGACAAATTATGCAAGCAGATCCCAGTAAGGTGGCCTTCTGCAGCTGACCAATGGTGACTTTGTCAGTGCCAATTGATTTTGCCTAGGTCTTTTGGCACAGCATCCAGTGTGCCAAGTACCACTGGAACCACCTGCACTGGTTTAAGCCAGAGTCTCTGCAGTTCGATTCTCAAATCCTGATATCTGGTGGCTTTTTCAAGTTGTTTCTCATTGATTCTGCTGCCACCAGGTATGGCATTGTTGATGATCCACACTTTTTTCTTCTCCACAATCATATCTGGGGTATTGTGTTCCAAAACTTTGTCAGTCTGTATTCAGAAGTCCCACAGTAGTTTTGCATGCTCATTTTTTAACACTTTTTCAGGCTTATGATCCCACCAGTTCTTTCCTACAGGCAGATGGTAGTTGTGACACAAGTTCCAGNAATCAGGCCTTCTGTTTCTTTCTTCAGTGTTCCATTGGTCAGCCATAACCAGGTCTTTTCCTCATCTACTTTTCCTTGGATCTTTTCAAGGAAGTGTCCATGCAGTGCTTTGTTACACCAGCTGTCAGCCCACGTTTGCATCACTGTTTCCTATATTAATTCTTGGTTTGCTGCACTTTGAGCAGCTTCCTCGTGTTGACTTCCATCAAAGCTGGTTCAACACTGTCTCACACATAATCTGCCAAATAATAATAATAATGATAATGATGATAATGGTAATGGTTGTTATTATCATTATCATTATCATTATTATTATTAAATCTTTAGTGAGATTCACAGCCTTGGGGGCTGGTTGATAGTTCAACAGCTCAAGTCCTAACCAAGCATCTAGAACTGTTAAGGTGGCATCAGAGGATATAAGCTGTTCCAAGTAGGATGATTTATTATTATTATAATTATTATTGTTGTTGTTGTTATTTATATTGTTGCTTATTCTCCCATGGCAACTCAAGGCAGCTTACAAGGTAAATTGTTTTGTTACTCCCTTCAAATATGAGATATATCCCATGAAATTTGATTTATTGTAGTCATAAGTTAAAATAAAATAAATCTGTGACCAGGAATCAATTTTTGGTGATTAAAAACTTAATGAAGTTCACCATCATTTGACAAAACTCACTTTTCAAGCTTTATTTTAGACATATACTAGTAATTAGAATTACATTTCATTGATTAAATGAATTAAATCAATTAAAAATAATTGTTTATCCTCTGCAAGCCATCCATAGATCTTCCATAAGATCCTGATAATTCAGTTACGATGTAGAATAAAATATCAGTGCTAGTAAATATCATTTTTAATTGAAAATTAATCATACACACCATAAACCCAAAATATCAAGCCCAAAAAACCCTGCTCTAAAGTAACATTTTGCTTCATGTGGTCTGAATGAATCATTTCTTGTTTTTCCTCAAAGCCTTAGTTTATGGTAATAAAAGATCATTGTTTTTTCCCATACTCCTTCCCCAAATTTAACATCTGTATCAGCCAAGCTAAACAAGTAATTAACTTAAAAGGCATTGGCTGATTCCTCAACTATTATCACTTGTATTCAGCCTCCCCCAAAGCATATCATTAGGCTTTAGAGAGGGATGATTTAAGCTATGGGAGGCACAGCTAAGGGTTCATGGAGACTATGAAATTTTAGGACACATGGTTAGGCAAGTATTGCTGATGAGATCTGTATGTTTTCCTGCCTTTCTTTTCACTCACTCTACTGAATTATATTTTAAATCAAGGTTCATGGAAGTTAATATCACTCTGCAGCAAGTTATATTACTGTAAAAAAAGAGTAATCCAGCAAGTAAGTCTTGGCTTTCTGGCTCTGACTGTTCAATCAACACTGCCAGGTTGTCTATCGATAGACCAAATACACAAACAGCAAATGTTTACCTCTCACTAAATACTTCATTGACTGCAATGTGTGCATCCAGCTGTTTTATGACTAAAATTCCAAAGCAGAACATTGCTCAGATGTTATCCTTTTATTTTCTGAGTCTGGAAAGTACAATTTTTAGAATGTGTAATAGATGTCCTTAAACAAAGCTGAAATAAAGTCTTCTATTTCATTGGCTTATCAGCATTGTCATTTCACAGAACGAACTGGTATAGCTGCAACTTAGTAAGGGGAAATGTCATTACATTTTGTACTTTGAAAAACCAATAGGTCCTTGGGAAAACAAGACAAAGATGACACTCCTCATTCCAGCTGATATGTAATTATATAATTATCTTTAGACCAACACTTGATTAATGTATAGGTTGGCAACCCACCTGTCCCTTTGCCATGCCCTTCAAATATGTGTGCTAATCCTTCCCGCCCTCATTTTGGACTTTACATCATAAGAAGAGGTTTGAAAAGATTTTCCATTTATGTTTAATTCAAGGGTCCTTTGTGTTCTCTGAGCTTTGTTGTTTTCCTGCAAATGTTTCATCATAACCAAACTAGTCAGAAGTGGGCTCTCAGTTTATATTTGAATGGCTTGCTCTGTCAGTCTTAGTGGGGATAATCTTAGAGTTTCTTTGGTCAGTCTGTTTACTGTTGGATTGTTTGGTAGTTCCATGATTGGAATAACAGAGTTGAAAGGGACCTTGGAGGTCTTCTAGTCCAACCCCCTGCTCCTGTGCTGATAATTACACCCAGAAGGCAATGTACACTCCTGTCCCCCACGCATGCACGTCAGATACCCGACAATAAGCTGTTGGGTGGGCAGCGCATGTGCATGTTCAGTAGACATTCTCTGGGTGCTGGCAGTAATGGCTCTGTGTGCCACTTCTGGCACTCATGCCATAGGTTCTCCATTGTAGACTTATACCATCTCAGACCAGTGACAGATATTGTTTACTTGATTGTTAGTCTGAAATTAATCTTGGAATTAATCTATGCTTGTTTGGGTACCAATTGCTGGTGGGGAGGTGTTTTAGAGTTTTTTTGTTTCTTTTTTAGCTTGTTGATTGCTTTTTTGCACAATACATAGATATTGTTTATGTCTATGTGTCTGTTGATGGCTTTATTGAATGTTCAATAAAGTACAATTGAATACAATTGTCTTTATAATCATGAACATAAACTCTAACTCAGTAGTTGCTAGGGAGCACAGTGTGATTGGGGCACATCTGCCATATGTTTTGATTTCTGTTTACTCTTAGTTTGTTGTCTTAGCACAGTGAGATGCTATTCTACTGTAAAGTAAAAGTAGATTCAGTGATTAATCAACTTCTGCATATTGAGCTGTATATGAGAAGAACATCAAGTTATTTCAGCAAAATGTATTTAGATGTCCTTGTTTGTGCTTACAAATGTTAATCCCTTTAAAATATGAAGATGAAAAAGACTTAAATAAAATATCTCTCTGAAAAATCAAACTTAGAATCAAAATGGATAAATGCGTCAAATGTCCTGTTTTCTTTACAGTAATAGTCTAGCTGTAGATATCATTTATTTCAGGGTGCTTAAGATAAGAATGTAGCACCTTATTGTTCTCTATTCCTGAGCCCTGATGACACACTGGAATCAAGAATTTAAAATTATGATATAATTCTCCATTTGTAGTACAGTCATTAACTATATTCCCAGAATTTCCCCTGAAACATGCCATAGTAAGTTATCTTCTGGTAACAATTAGAGATCACACTTAAACTTGGGTGATAAAATTTGTAAGCACCTGCTCAAGTTTTATATACTTTTTTCATGCAGCAATTTATCACAAAGTGCAGCGCTTTAGCATTGTGTTTTATAAACTTAGTGAAATATGGTCTGTACCTGTAAGGTTTGCTTTTTTATTTTTTTCCTATCTCAGTTTGCAATTTTATCTAGTCTCGATTTAGAAAATGAACCAACCAAAATATTTAGCACACAATTGGATTGGCTAAAGTGAGCAGCCACAGCTTTTCCCAAAATATCTGCCTGACATAGTATAATAAAAATCTGCAGGATCAGAACAATAAGATGACTATATAGTATTTTAATCTCACAGAAGCCAAGCGGATGTCAACAGAGAATTCAGAAGCAGGGTCTGAATTCATAAAAAGCTTCTGTTTTGTGCTTTCCAGCTTGAGCTTTTTTTATTGGAAGTAACGTGTTGCTTTCATGTTCTACACTTGCCCACCCAGCAGATCAAAGGCATGCAATATTCTGAGTAGATAAATGGATTCCACTCTGTGGGAAAAACCTAGCTGTGCTATGTGTTCAGACAGCAGAAGCCAGCACTGCACCTGGCTGATGTAAGGTGCAAAGAACCTAGAAGAGCCAACAACCCAAGTGCCGTGCATCAGCTAGTATAAACTAGTTCACCCCCTACAGCAGTGGTGGCTAACCTTTTTGGGCTCCTGTGCCAAAAATTGTGCATGCACTTGCACGCTTGCACTCGCGTGCCAGCATCCAGAAGGCAATGCACTCCCCCCACATCCCCTATGCATGTGTGCGCAATCCCTCCACCCACATCCCCATTAAACCAGGAAGTGGTTAGCCCGTTAAAACAGGAAGTGATGAAACAGGGCTAGATTTTGGCCTACAAAGCTTTCCTCAAGCAGAAGCCTTCCTCAAGCCTTTGGGAGGCCAAAAAAGGCCTCAAACTGGCTGAAAATCAGCTGTGAGGCATGCACATGCATAATGAGGTAAGTTTGCCTGCAGCTCACATGCCAGCACAACTGGCTCTGCATGCAAATGGCTCTGCACCTGTGGCACGCATGCTATAGGTTTGCCATCATGGACCTACAGTCCATGACAGCCACACAAGCGTAGAACAGAATGAACTAGCAATATAGGCTGTCAAGACTGCATTGTGTCTAGTGTTCGTAGATTTCCTTAACATTGTATACCATAAGCTAAATAAACAAATTCATGTTCTTACACATAGTATTATTATCCATGAAATATTATTATCCAATTAGATGAGTAGTCATGGACATTTGGACACCATGTGTCGAGGAGCACCACAGTCACACTGAAGGGTAGAGACAAGACTCCACTTAAACAATGAGTCCTGGCAGACACTGTGCTGGGTATGGATCCTGTTCAGAGTTGACCAATGCTGGCAAGGAAGGTCAAAACCTAGCACCTTTTGTGTAGAATCATCTATGTAATTCTTTCCACAGTTTATGTATAACATGAAGATGTACTTTCAAAATGACATTGTCACCAAATAAACTAATGAACAATTCAAGATTATATTATTATGGAAGAAGGTAAAAAAAAAACCCTAAAATCTTAAACACTTTCGACTTAGACTAAGTCATGGCCAGTTTCATAGACTTCGGTTATTTTTAAGTTATCTTTTTTCTACTGAGGAACTTCTTACATTCTGAATATATTGTATGAAAATTATGTGTCAAACTTATTGTTGGATTTTTCACTATTCATTCTACCTTTTTCAGCCTTACCAATTTGACCAAATGGAAAACACAACCTGATAAAATAATTTTACTTTGTTAGAAAGCTACGTTGACAGAATCTTACAAGTCTGATAGTAAAATTCTCCCGTCACCTCCAATACAGTCTGAAACTAAGAAGGATCCCTTAGGAGCCTCCTGCCCTGCCCACTGTCCTCCTGACCATTGTCTGACCATTCCCTTAGTAGCATCTTTGTCCTGTCTTCCATGGTTTTCCCACATTTCATCATAATCTTACCCTCTGTTTTTTCTATGTTTATGTATGAATGGTTCTTTCAGTAGGAAAACGTAACACAGAAGAATTTTCTCTAAAGATTTGGTGTTCTCATACTGTTTCATTGTACTTTTCAGTTTCTGTTGTGGCTCCAGTACTGCTTAAGCATAGATGCTTGAAAGCTCGCACAGAAATACAACAAAGCCTCTTTCTTGCTTTTCTTCTTCTTTTTTGCAAGATATCAGATGTAAGTCAAATTTATGAAAAATTAAATATGGGATATATTCTGAATTTAGAGGCAGTATCAAGATTCCTAATACTGCTCCTTTATACATATAGTAGGTTTAGAACAGATCAAAATCAGACTTTTTTTCATTTTCAAATCGAAATGGGAATGCTACCTAATGATGTAAAGAAATTCTTTAGTTTGATAAAGAAATAGACTGTTGTTTAAAGTTAGTCTCTTGGAAGCAAGAACTATGCAAGTCATTGTCTCTAGCAATGTGAATCTTATCACTGTGACTCAAATGATATGTTTTTGGAAGAGATGTGATTGTCATTGACTTACATTTCTCTTTACTGAGTTGACTGCTAGTTGTAAAAGGAAGGAAAATGCTGTACAACATCTTACATTTTTCAGCTGCACTTGCATTTATTTAAAATATGTTATAATCAGGCTCTTTCACATTTGCTAACGTAATAGAATACACTGCAGATAAAAATATTCATAAAGTTACAGTGGCAATTAAAGAATAAAATTGCAGGATTTAAGCCAATGTATTTGTCTGTAATTCACTTGATACACTTTTTTCAACTATAATCAGTGAGAGAGTTGAAGAAAGGCCAGTTGCTTAATTTCTATCCTTATCTTAATGAACTAGCAGAAAAATAAATTTCCACTCCCTAAAAACACATGTAGATTTGTTTGTGGGGAAGAGACTGGATTTAATAAATTGCTTTTGTAGGCCAAAAAAGAAAAAAAAAACCATTGGAGTTACAGCTCTGTTTTGAATCAGTTGAAGCTCAGCAAATCAATGAGTGTCTAGCCTCTAAATAATGTGTGGTTTGGGTAGACTATTAAAACTGCATATGGCAGAGAAAGTACTTGGCTATTATGTAGCTTTTTCACTGACTAAAGCTTACATTGACTTATAAGGTAACCAAACTTTTCTTAACAGGCTAAGCTGACTTCTCTCTTTATCTATCAACATAAAAAATAACATGATCTTGGCAAGAATGGGGGATAAATGCTTGGCTGGCAGTTTTAGCATGTAGAGAAAAGGCTCATTAAACTGCTCTTTGATAGTTTTACAGCTGTTGCTGCTCTGAATACTTTCCTAAAAAGAAGCTCAAGTGAATTCCTTAGCAGGTTAAAGAACACCAAATAAATAAATAAATAAAATCCAGAAGATAAAGCAAACAGTCCAAAATCTAGATTTGTAGGTTCACTCCATTTAATTACTTGTTTTTGGAAACAAATGTTCATTCCAAGAAAGTTTGCTACTGCTTTTCTAAAACAAATATTCAGAATAATTTGATAGATGCTGGCTTGGAAGGTTGTATTTATTTCTCTGGCGTGTACAAGGTAGCAAATAATGAAGGTGAGGGTGTCTCCATATTTCTTTTAAATATATATTTCAAATATTTTTAAAAACTGTAACTTTGACAAGCATGAATTTTTTCCTTGTTGCTTCTAAATTAGTAATGTAACATTCAGGGAAGTTCTGGGGGAAAAAAATCCTCTATTTTTTCCAAGTGGACAGAGACACTATTTGTCATACTTTTCAACAGTGTATGAAGATGGGGTGGGGTGGGGGATGGGGTCTTCATGGTCTTGTATTGGGAGAAATGGCTGCCTTCGGGTCTACTGGCACAGGGGCCACCAGCCACCCCTTTGCCATTGACTACTTGTTCTGGGTCTACAACAAATGTAACAGGTAGAACTACCATAATCTGCACTGTAGTGGATTAATAGCACAGCCACAGCAGGAAGGATAGAACAAGCTGTTGTTACCAGGGGTGGGATTCTCCCGGTTCAGACCAGTTTGAGTGAACCTCTTGTTCTGATGATTAGCTGGCTCTGTTCAATACTGTTCAACTATTACAAAGTCTGCACTGCTATTACTGTTAATCTTCTTATTGCTCCTTATCACCTATCCCCTCCCACTTGTGATTGTAGGACTGTAACTTTGTCGTTTGTATCCTTATGATCTATATTGACTGTTGCCTAGTATGATTTGATTGCGTATTGTACCCTATGACTATTATTAAGTGTTGGTTCTTATGATTCTCGACTCTTGATGAATGTATCTTTTCTTTTACATATACAGAGAACATTTGTACCAAGACAAATTCCTTGTGTGTCCAATTACACCTGGCCAATAAAGAATTCTATTCTATCCTATCCTATCCTATCCTATCCTATCCTATCCTATCCTATCCTATCCTATTCTATTCTATTCTCTGAACTGGTTTGCTCTGACAAGCATGTGGGCCCACCCACCCATCCATCCCTGCTCTTTCCTGTCTTTATGTCTTTTTGTTAGAGCAGTACTGATATGCACAGCAGAATGGTTTGCCATGCCTCAACTATTTTCTTCAGCTGCAGTTGAAGGTAAGTATTAGCTTTTTTAAAATGCGGAACAGAGCATGCAGAGCACATGCTCACCAAACTTGTTGTTACACCAGTTGAATCGCAACCCTGGTTGTTACTACAGAGATAAGAAATATGATTTTGACAGCGATATGTCAAGATAGAAATATATAGGCCAAAAGGACTGGAGCATTTTTCTAAAGTCCAGAACAAGTTCATTTGGAAGTGGCTCAAGCAGCTTTATTGAATTATAAGAAGGAGGATGATGTATAGCATAACCAGACATGCAACATTCTGTTGTTATAGCCGCTCTCAATAGAAGTATTTTAAGCCTTCTTGTCTAGTTGACTTTATGGTCTGGTCTATCTAGTTGGGTTGAAGTTCCCACACAATTGTCTGCTGTTGCAACTAAGTAAGGAGTCATGTCAACAGCAGGGGAATTCATTCGAAATGAAACCCTCAGAGGACCATGTGGCTCTTGTGGCTTCTTCAGATAATTGCTTTCTCTCTCTTCTTCCTCTTTGTTCCTTTTTGCTTATGATAGAATGAGAAAATTAAGAATGAAGAGTGTTATCTGCGCAGCAAAAAAATAAAAAAACCAACAACGATTACAGGAAGTCCTCGACTTATGATTACAATAGAGCTCAACATTTCTCTTCTTAAGTGAGATATTTGTTCAGTGAGTTTAGTATCATTTTATGACCTTTCTTGCCACAGTTGTTAAGTGAATCACTGCAGTTGATAAGTTTGTAACCCAGTTGTTAAGTTAATCTGGCTTCCCCATCGCTCGTCAAAAGGTTGCAAAAGGGGATTGCATAACCTTGGGACATTTTGATCACATGATCATGGAACTGCTTTTAAAGATTGTAAAGTGAAAAATTGTCATAAGTCATTTCTTTTAGTGCCGTTGTAACTAGATTTCAGTAAAGGGCCTGTCACATTGGCCG
>BHFT01057521.1:0-57852 GCA_004320025.1 Laticauda laticaudata
CTGTCCTATTGTTTCTTTTATTTTTCTTATATGTATTCATAACTATGTTTTTACTTATACCTATTATCTTGTAAGCACTTGACAAGCCAAATAAAATAAAATAAATAAAGTGAAGTTTAAATCTGTTTTTAAGTTTAAACTCCTTACTGTTAGAGATAGGATATGAGAGAGAAAGGGGGGAAACTCAAGGTGTCTTTGAGAACTCCATCAGACTTTCCCCATATATTAATTGTATTGCTTTCCTGGGAAAGATCTTGAGATTATATTAACTGTCTTCCTTTTGATGAGAAGGACCAAATGACTCTTATGGATCTCATGGCCATCATTCTTGTTGCTGCTACATGTAGTTTTCATGATACAGCTTCAGTAAACCATATAGCCAAATATTTAAATGATCTTTATCATCTAGAACAGTAGTGGAGAACCTTTTCTCCACCAAATGCTGAAACAGGAATCGAAGGGCAGCTCCCCATCATGCATGTGACAGCACCGGAAAGAGGAAGCTTAGCTTCCCCCTGATCTTCCGATTTCTAATGCACATACAAAGACCAGCTGGCCAGTGCATGCATGCGCACCAGGGAGCTGCTCTTCTGTTTTCCATGCACATGAAGACCAGCTGGCCAGTGTGCATGTGCACACCAGAACCTGGAAGAGCAACGGATGATGGCTAGTGTGCCTGGAGAGATGGTTCTGCATATCACTTCTGGCATGCGTGACATTGGTTCGCCATCATGGATATAGGATAAATCTATGTCTCCTGGTCTTTTGTCAAAAATGAGTACCTTGGTTTTAGAATAATTTTATCTGTAAATACTTTTTCCTGCAGTATATGCCTAATTTTGTCAGGTTTCTTTTAATTCCAAATAATGATGTTGATATATCATGTTGCTTGCATATAGTAATTAGGGGCCTTTCTTGTTTTAATTGATAGGGCATGCAAGGAAGTATTGTTAAAGTCTTCTACAATGTTGTTTACTTAAAAATTAAAGAGGAAGGTGTCCAATATAGAGCCCAGGCAGACATATTTTGTAGTTTTAATCTGATTTATTAGGGAGCCATTGTAATTTATTCATACTTGTATTTAAGTGTCTTCGCACAATGTATACATTAGGTAGTCTTTCCTTCTATTTATTATATTATATAAGTCAATAAATTTTTCATATAAATATTTTGAGGGCTATTTATTGATTTGTGAATCAGATATTGTAAGGTAAAGCAATGATCTATAGTACTATGGTCCTTTCTTAAACCTGCGTATTCTTCTGCTATTATCTGCCTAGTATCTGCCCAGTCAGTCTATTTGGAAGGTATCTTGTATATAGCTTACTCCTTATGTCGGTAAACCTTAAAGGTACAGTCTTAAAGTTGCCAAGTTTAAGCAACTCAAACAAACCATATGGTACAACAAACTATTCAGGAGAAGGCGGAGCTTCGTCTCGGTGCTACAGCTGCGATCTCGGGGCTCTGAGATTGCAGCTGATATTTTCGCCCCTAGGTCGGTCCCTAACGGGGAACCCCCCTAAACCATCCCGTAGAGACGGGATTGTGAAGGGCACAGTCCCAGGATCCCAGAGATCACCGCAAATCTCTGGTTTGATCCGGGAGAAGCCCTTTGCTGGCGGTGGAAAGGCAGCCTCCAAAAGCTGCTGAAGCCGGGACAGCTCCGAAAAGAAAATGGCTGGAGCGAATGTGTATCGGCTGGTGAGAAACCTCTTTTGTAATGTAATGGCTGAGATCTGAAAGGATATCCTGAACAAAGAAGAAACCTGTGACTTTATTTTTGTTTGACTGGAATTGTTTAAGCGGCGTTTTTTAAAGTGATGTCAAATTGAGGCTTGGATTCTTTCCTTACTACTTCTTTTTCTGAGGACTTTAATGTGATTTTGTAGGTAACCAGATTGATTTTTTTCTTATATATATTTTCATGCTTCTTTGATTTTTTAATTTTCATTAGGATAGAGACCCTCTTTGATTTTTTTCTTTCTTTTTCTCTGAGTTTGTATACATTACTCTTCTTTCTGGCTGGGGGGGGAAAGTATTAAGAGATTTTGCAACACTGCCAACTAGAGGCTTGAAAGTACTTTATTTGAATTGGGGAGAAATGTATAACTACTCCTTCTCAAGGACATTTTAATGTGATAAGATGGAGGGAGAGCATAGAAAAATATATTTACAGGTGTTTTCCTGGACTCTTATCAATATTTCAACATTGAGGCTTGGCTTTGAAGCTGCTGGAGAAGAGAGTCATAATAAGAGCCTTGATAAATAAATAAAGTGCAGTGTGCAGTCCATATATACTTGTGAAACTTCTACTCGCCAGCCTTTTTGTATATTTTAACTCTAGTAATATTTTTATTTTTGCTTTTATTTTATCCTTTTTCTTCTTTGGTTTGGGCCTCTTTACTATTGGATTTTTCTTATTTTGGATCATAATTGGCTATTCTATCAGATGGATTGAAGGTCAAAAAGAATTTCAAGTTTTTTGAAGCATTAAAAATGAAAGAAAAAAAAGAAGAAGTGTTAAATGAAATAGACTGTGTGTTTTTGGATTGTTTGTGACTTTGAGATTTTTGAAATTCTTATTTGAATGACTAAAATCATTTGGGTCGTTTAAATTTTTTTTTTTTTTTTACAATGGCATTACTTATGATGAACTGAAAATGGAATTTATAAAATTGAACAAGAGAAACAAGAAGGGAAGGATTCTTTTGGCTCTATTTTCGTTTCTTAGAAATGGCAATTTCTACATATGAGAAACCACAAGAACAAGAAGATTGGGATGAAGAAGAACCATCCCTAATGAACAAGCAACTTTATTTGGGGAAGAAAGGGGAAAGGAGAGAAAGAGAATGGAGAATTTAAGACTAAAAAAACAACCAAAAAAGGGGAAAATAAGGTGAAAAGTGGACACAACATCAGAAAGCAACAGAAAAGAAAAATACACAAGAGGGTGGAGATTAAGAGACAAGGGGGTAAAAAGGTAGAGTGGAGAAGCAAGGGAGAAAGAGGGAAGACCAAAAAAGGGGAAAACAAGGTGAAAAGTGGTCACAACATCAGAAAGCAACAGAAAAGAAAAATACACAAGAGGGTGGAGATTAAGAGACAAGGGGTAAAAAGGGTAGAGTGGAGAAGCAAGGGAGGAAAGAAGGAAGAGAAGCTACAAAGGTTTGAAACAAGATGTAAAGAAACAGAATTTATTTAGAGATAATGGGTAAACATACAATTGAAAAAGAGATTCTGCAAAGGTACATAAGATTGTGTTGTTGTATTTGTATTTGAAATAATGTTACAAAATTGGAATAATATATGATTATAAAATGGGACAAAATATTTAATGTAATTTAGAAATTTCTTTTTTTAAATAAAATAAATGAAATCAAATATGAGAGAATTGAATTAAAGAAAATATGGGAACATTGTCATTGTATAATATTTTAAAACATAAGTGAAATAGGGGAATAACTAAGCAAAATCTATAATTGTTCCCATAGAAGCATATTTATTTAGAAAGGATTGTGTAAAATGTTTAAGACTTAAATGGAATACTAATTTTAATGATATAATTTTAATTGCTATGGATTGTTGTTTTAATATTAATATATTTAAAAAAAAAATTTTTTTTTCCTTGTTTAAAATATTGAGTCTATCTTTAGAATGTACTACGCAGAATCTGAATGAAAATTATGTGTTATGTTAAGCTTTAAAACTAGGGGAAGGATAAGTATGATAAGGCATTATACTAATGGTCATTACAGAAGAAATTTTGTGTTAATGAGAAAAGATAATAGACAGCTGAAATAGGACAGACAAAGGATATAAGTATAATGATTTAAATTGAGATGAAATAAATATAACAGAATTAAGAGAGTGAAAAGAGGGGAGAAGCTATATAGAAAATGTAAAATAGTGAATAAGAAATGGATGCTATATAAAAGTAAGCACGAACTTGAATTTATGTCTGTACAAAAAGATGTAACTCGGGATCAAACTGCCGTCCAAAAAGATATTTTATGTTTTTTATGTTTTGTGTTTTGTTTGTATATGTTTGTTTGTTAAAAATTAATAAAATTCTTTATAAAAAAAAAAAACAAACTATTCATTTTTATACAATATATTGGAACTATAGCTCAACACAAACTATAGCTCAACACAAAAACTTGGTCACTAATGAAAATACTGTGGTCACAACATATGTTAACCATAATTGTTATGGTTAACATGATCAACTATTACCATAAGCTGCATAATTTTTTCATTAATTATTAAAATTACAGACCCCCACAGAAATTATGATCATGAATGCAACACTTACTGGCTAACATCTTGAGCAAATTTTCCTCTTCCTTTGAGCACTTGTTGATGGAGTTCATCCAATATTATTAATCCTAGAGGGAAAAAGGAAACAACAGGCAGATTTTAAGAAAAGTTGACTCTTATGAAATATTTTGTAAATTAACACTGTAATTGCATAAATCAATTTTCTCCAAGTTGTTGCCATCTGTACATGTCAGGACTATAATATTGATAAAAATTTAAGTGAGTTGTAATCTAAATGAAAACTAGATTAAAGAAGGTATGTATGTGTGTGTGTATGTATGATGACCCAGGGTGTGACACAGAAATAACAAAGTCACCAAAGTAGAATAAATTCCCTTTAATACCTCTAACTTGGCCCCAATGTCCAATTATATTTAGCTGGATATCAAATTCTTCAAAAAACAGTATAATAAAAAACCAACACAAACCACACTGAAGTAATTAACATGGCAGGCCAAGATGATAAATTGCAGACTTTCAAAGGATAATGCAGCACCCACAGTTGGGAGGATGTCAAAACCCAGATAAGCCTCGACCAAGATAATGCCCGCTTTGCTTCCAGCAAGAAGCTGTTATGCAAATGCCCCACTTATACCGTTCTCCTACCTGCAACCAATGAAAGAGATCAGGGCCCTCTTCTCTCTCGTAAGCCATGTTACTCCCTTCTCCGTTCCTCCCTGCATGCCCTAGGATGAAGAGGGGATGGCCCTGGGTCTTCCTCTGAATGCCCAGCCAGAATGTGCCCTTCCTCAATTTCTTTCACAGCCACCGGAGCCACACTCCCACTCCCTGTCAGCTGCTCAATCTTCCCCTCAGAATCAGACTCCTACAAGGGCATGACAGTATGTGTGTGTGTATATAATCCAATTAATATAAATATCTCTGATTAATTCCATTAACTAAAATGAGGCTAATTTCTTAAAAGGCATGCACAAGATTTCGCTGCCATCCATATACACTTACCAAGATTTAAGTTCCACTGAACATAGTTGTATTTGCTTCTGAATAAATGTATATAAGATTGCAATGCATTTTTTTAAAAAAGAGCCTTAAAAGCATAAAGCCATGTTATGATGCCACTAAAGCAGGCACAGTCAAAATTATCAATAGTTTAGGAGAAAAATGGCAATAATCTGGCAAACATGGAGCTATCCACTCTGGGGGTCTTTAAAGGAGCTGCTGGGCTGCACATAGTGTACTCATCTTGACTTAGCAAAATGTGTGAAATACGCTACAAATATGCATAAAGTTTTTAAGGATACTCTCTCAAATTAAGTATCTCTAAAAGCAAAAATAGATTACTTGGTAGCAAAATATTTTGTATGTTAACCCATTCCAATGGATCTATTACTTGGAATCCTGACATTGTATTTGGTTGCACATACTTAAATTAATGGAATTACCTTTTTAATTATGATATATAACACTGAATTGTTAATTTTTCTGGAAAATAGCATTCACATATCAAGAAAATTTGGAGGCTATGATAATTACAAAAGTGCATTAGAAGTAGTCCTCAAGTTACAATCACAATTGACCCTAAAATTTGTTGCTAAGTAAAACGTTTGTGAGTTGCCTAATTTTACAACTTTTCTTGCCACAGTTAAGTGAATTATTTTAAGTTAGTAACATGGTTGTCAAATGAATCTAGCTTCCCTGTCAACTTGGCTTGTCAGGTTGCAAAATGTGATCACATGACTCTGGGACACTGCAACCAACATAAAATATGAACCAGTTGCCAAGCATCTGAATTATGATCATGTGACCATGGGGATATCACAATGGTAAATGTGAAAAACAGTCATAAATAACTTTTTTCAATGCTGTTGTAACTTTGAAAGGTCACCGAATGAACTGTTGTAAGCAGATGACTACCTGTCTTACAGAGATGGGCTTAGGAAAGTGGGCTTAGGAAAACTCAAGTTTCTAAGGCTTGAAGGTAAAATTATTGGAACGGAAGTAACATCACCATACCAGGTGAGAAAAATGAACTTTCCTTTTAATTTTAAGGGAATGAGACTATAAGGATTCTCCCATTCCCTTAATATTGCAGAAAAACAAAGAAGGTGTAAGAAACACATTAATTTGGTTGGGGGAGACAGGTGGGAATGGAAGCAGAAGGCTTCCTACATGTAGAACATTTTACCAATGAAATTCATCAGCAGAAAGTTGGGGCCTGCACGAAATTACTGAATATAATTACCTCCATTTCTGTGTTTGAGAGCCAAGCAGACTTCAATAATTTGGACACCCAGCTCATAATAAAAGTCTCCTACACCCAACATTTCTGACCAGAATCCTTTACCAGCTGCAAAAAAAAAAAAAAAGTAGGTTATTTCAGGGGAAAAATGAGCCATTTTCTCAGAGGGACATTCCTCTCCTCACCAAAGTCTCCTCGTGCTTAAAGGGAAATCTCTTTTTGCTTTAGAAACCATTTGCTGTCTAATGCTGATCCATTTCCTCTCTTATCCATCTGATCCATTTCCTCTTTTATTTTCATTTCCGACTGAAACAAGCCAAGACAGAACAGTTTACCTTGCTGCCAATGATGACAAGGAATTCTGTGTACATGAATAGAAGAAACTGATGAAGGATGGAATAAAACAGTATTTCTCAACTTCAGCAACTTGAGTTGTTTGGAGTTCAGTTCCAAAAATTCCCCATCCCAGAATTGAAGTGCATATATTTCAACATTACTGAGTTTGAAAAACACTGAATAAACAATGTTATTCATTCTGCCATCCAACTTATTTAACTGCATCCATACTTTTTCAGTCTCCTTGGTAGGTAGTTATTTTACTATTTTACTATATTATAATCCTACATGATTTCCCCTTTAAGGCCTTTAAATCTTATTTAGGGAGAAAAACTCTGAAGACTAGTCATACTTGTGAATTAATTTACGAGGCTATTCTAGAGATTTCTCATTTGCTAAAAAAGCTTCATGATGATGTCTTTATTCTAAATAAATAAGACTCAGAACAGAACATTTTTATATTTAAAGCACAGAGAAGACTAGATATTGCTTAATTCCTGATACCGGCAGCTAACTGAGAAATGCTAGGTTTATTCAAGCTCAACTGAAGAGCTATGATTCCCCCATCAAAGTTTTCCACTCCTTCCCCATTGCTTACAGGCTAGTGGATCAACACCAATTGTTGCACACATGTTTTGGAACTGGACTCTGAACTCAGGATTTTTACGGATTTCTTGTTTGTGCTTACTAGCAAACTCTTCTAGGTTACTTTTAAACGTCTCCAGCTGCTTAGACATCTGTAAATTTATTTGGAAAAGACAATAGAGCAACAAAATTAGCCGATTTGAAATACTACTACAGACTCTTTTAAATAATTTTTCACACAAGACAACACACTGCACAACATTGTGAATTACCCGGTTCAAATATCAATGTTGAAAGCATTGATTTAATTCAATGGATCATCTAACCCAAGCAACAATCTACCAAAAATGACAATTTATAGGAAGTTTGTAACTAATTTAATATTACTATCATACATTTTTTACATGGAACTTTTTTTAACCTTTCTCCAAGCTGCTGATATTCTTGATCATTTGTAACTGATCAATTTATAATTGATTTCCATAAATTATAAGCATATTTTGTATAGAAGGTTAGTGCTACAGCTTAATGCCTGGGATCACAGCAACAGGTATCCTTTCAATTCCAAAAACGAATGTAGGCATTTTCTTATCTCACCTGGGCTAACTGATCTTCAGCCAAAACTGTCCCACGTTCCTTATATTTGGCCTAAGAAAAGAAATAATTAATTTTTAGTATTATTGATAATTTTAGACATATTATGATTGTGCTATTCATACTGACTCTTAATGACCAATTTTCTCCATGACATATTTTGATACTGAAGGCTTAATTTTTTTTATCAGATGGGGATATCCTTTTCCATAAATATTTTATATAAGGCTTTGTTAATTATGTTTGCACAACATACTAAACCATAACCATGGTTAAAAAACAGAGCAGCTATGTTCATGTAATATGCTAAGCTAGGACAAACAAACCACATTCTGATGTATCCGGAGAGGGACTTATTCATAAGAGGCAAATAGAGACTGTAAAATCAGGATTATAATTTCTCCTCCTACCACATTCCAATGAGGAACAAATTAATAACTGTTTCTTTAAGAACCATACTGGATAAACCAATTCATTATGAAAGAAGTGGTCCTGAAGGTAACTGGGAGCCAAGCCATATCAAACTTTTAAAAGCCAGGTTAAAAACAGTATGTTGAATTGCACTGGCAATATTGGAAACCAATGTAGGGCTCATAACACAGATGCAAAATATCCACAGAAGCTTTAATTCAACCAGGTCACTGCATTTTGCCTCAACTGCAATTTCCAAATGGTTTTCAAAGATAGCCCTATGTAAAATATATGATCCACCTTCACTAGGGCCATTGACTCCAGCCAATGTATCAGATTCAATAGTAGTATCTAGCCAACCTTGGCTAATTTCAAAAACCTAAACAAGAATAGACTTGGTTAGAACATAGATAGGAAACCTGAAGGAAATGTTAAAGCTATAGGTTACCCTGAAGAGTTGCAACATCCTGGAAGAAAATTAAGGCATCAGGAATTGACCTCTACTCAAGGTAGTCTTTATTGTAACAAATCCAGCTATATAATACATTGTTTTAGGATGTACCATAAAATATTGAGAATGGTTAGAAAACAGATGGTTAGAAAAATGTGTCACTTCAGTGCCTCTGGAAGGCAAAGCTAAGTATGGGATTGGCTGCCCCCCTCGTGCTGGCCCAAGAGGCCTACTGTGGACCCCATCAACCAAGGACTTGCAGCTGGTGGGATATAGGAAAACAGACTTGATCTTTGAAACATCTTACTGCAGGAGATGAGTTCTGTCCCCATCCTTCTGGCCTTCAGGGAATGTCTAAAAACTCGCCTATGCTGGAAGGCCTTGAAGAATAAGCTCTTGAAGGGACCTTGAAGGATAAGCTCTTGGCTAGAGGTAGCTACTGTAATAGCAGAAAAGTCATCAACACCACCTTCTGCTCTAAACCCGTGGTTCTCTTGCTCATTTTAATTATTTGTAATTTTAATCTGCTTTTATACCTATATTTTTACATCCATATTTTTATGTTGTAAGCTACTCACTTCAAACCATGAAATGAGCACCACATGCATTTGATTAATAACTTTGATAAAATATCAGTCCTTCTAAAATATGGGTCATTAATAGAGGAAAATAGGACGTAAGCATTTTCAGAGATAAAGCTACTCAAGAATGCAGAATGGGCAAACTTTCTGGAGCTGATTTAGCACAGGAAATGAATAAGAAAAATAAATAAGAAATTCCACTAGTTAATTTCTAGCACAAACATTCCTGAAGTGTGCAAAGTGTCTCCCCCTCACCCTACAGCAGGGGTTTTCAACCTTGGCCTCTTTAATCTGGCAGACTTCAACTCCCAGAATTCCCCAGCCAGGATTCTGGGAGTTGAAGTCCACCAGACTTAAAAGTGGCCAAAGTTGGAAACCCCTGCCCTAGAGTCTAGTAGTCCCTGTACAATCCCGACCCAGACCTCCTCCCCACTTGGATACATGGCACCCCCGAGGCGGAAGGGCCTCGCCAGGAAACTCTCTGTACTTTTCTCTAGGAAGGAAAATCCTTTTCTTCTGGAAAGCATAAGAGAGGAAAGAAGGACTTCGCTCCTCTGAAGGAAAAAGGATCTCACCTCTGCCAACTTTTTTTTGGCGATGGCGCCGGCCCCCACTCCCCGGCGGTGCATCTCTTGCACGGGGGTGGGGAAGGGAGAAGGAGAAAGCAGCGTTCGGACTCGAATGGCTCCCCGACGAAGGAAGCACTGGAGGCAGCGGTACACCGTCTACCAAACCCCGTCCCTCCTCATTGCGTCATCAGCATGCGACAAGCAGGAAGTACGCCTGGGTAATTTCCTTCGATTCTCTCATCGTTCTGGCAAAGAAGGAAGCCGTTTGACTCGAAGTGGGGAAGGTTTCTTCCACTTCATTTGTCTGATACTGAAATCCTAAAAAGGGGACCGGAGGCTAAAGAGAGAAATCTTCGCCAAAGTCATCTTCAACCGACTTCCTCCCAACCTTTAGCTGTCTAGACTAGAGCAGAGGTCTCCAACTGGAGAATTCTGGGAACTGAAGTCCACAAGTCTTAAAGTTGCCAAGTTTGGAGATCTCTGGTCAAGAGGCACTGGACTGCAGCTCCCATGATGCACAACTTCCGCGTTGTGGGGGACGATGACTGTCGCAACCCTAGTGAACGTCAGTCGAGAAAGGATGTTCAGAACGATAATGATAAAAGTCCTTGCACACTTTCGGATCCATCAGTTGAAAGCTCGAAAGTAGCTACGGTAACATTGTAGGAAATGCCCAGGTGTCAAAACTACACAACTGGCTCGCTAAGGAAATAGATTTTTCTTTCCCAAGTTCAATCATTTTCTAAGTTCCTGGGAGTTTTTACAATCAAAAAGTTAGCAACTTCAACAAGTAAAAAAATGGGATGCAGCTTCGGGAATTTTGAGAAAGTGTTAGTTTTTGTAACGTGAGAGATTAAAATAAGTAGGGGGCGTGCATAAGCGCACCAACGTGCCTACCGCCCTGTCCTGTTATTTCTTTTTATTTTTCTTACATATATACATTTCATGTATTTGTAACTATGTTTATACTTATACCTGTTATCTTATAATTGCTTGACAAAATACATACATACATACAGTTCACTGTATTGTGTGAATCCAACTAATGTGGTTGGTTTATGTTTCTCTATTTTGTGAACTCCAGCAGTTGGAATAATTTAATGTGGTCCTACTTCTGAAGGCAAGCTGTTCTATTGGTTGATTGCTCTTGCTGTTAGAAAATTTATCCTTATTTCCAGCTTGAATCTCTCCTTGTTTAGTTTCCATCCATTATTCCTTGTCTGGCCTTCAGGTGCTTTGGAAAATAGCTTGATCCTGTCCTTCTGTGGCAGCCCTTCAGATATTGGAAGACTGCTATCATGTCTCCCCTGGTTCTCTTCACTAGACTAGCTATTCCCAGTTCCTGCAATTGTATGTTTTAGCCTCCAGTCACCTAATCATCTTAGTTGATCTTCTCTGCACTCTTTCTAAAGCCTCAACATTTTTTTTTATAGTATATTGATTAAAATTGGATGCAAAGCTCTTGGTATGGTCTTACTAAGGCTTTATAGAGTGATATTAGTACCTCACTTGATCTTGATTGTATCCCTCTGTTAAACTAGAGCTGTAGATTTTTCCAGATGTTTTAGGATCTTAAGCTCCAAACCTCCCAGCATTGGGAATTTCGAATTAACACATTTGGAGAGTGCCAGTCTGGGGAAAGATACTGTTGAACATGCTTATGACAAAGTTTATAGGATTGTATAATCCCCTTATATTTAATTATTCCTTGACAATGATACTTTCCTGCCTTGACTCTTATTAGCTATGTCTAATAAAACCTATTTTTCTCCTTGTATAAACTATCCCACATCTTCAAGATATATATAATCTGTACAAATAGTTCTTGATTTAGAACCATTTGTTTGATGACTGTCTAAAATTGGCACTGAATTGCACTGAACAAAGTGACTTATGACCAGAGGTGGTATTTAGAAGGTTCTGACCAGTTCTGGAGAACTGGTAGTGAAAATTTCGAGTAGTTCAGAGAACCAGCAAATACCACCTCTGACTGGCCCCACCCCATCTATTTTCTGACTCCTGAGTCCCAGCTGATCCGCTGAGTCTTCTTTTGTTTCCCTTGAACAAGAGAATGGAAATCAGATTAGTGGGATGGGGAGGGAATGGGATTTTTCAGTATCCTTCCCCTGCCATGCCCGCTAAGCCACACAATGCCCACCAAGTCACGCCCACATAATCGATACTAAAAAAAATTTGAATTCTACCACTGCTTATGATCAATATTCACACACAACCATTGCAATATGTCTGTGGTTATATGATCAAAATTTGGGTGCTTGGCAACTGGCACATATATATGACAGTTGCACTGTCTTGGGGCCATGTGATCATCATTTTAATCTTTCCACCTGGCTTCTGACAAGAAAGGCAATGGGGGAAGCCAGATTAGTTCTACAACTGCATGATTCACTTAGCAACTAGACCAAATAAAAGTGGTAAATGGGGCAAAACTTACTTAACAACTGCTTTGCTTAGCAGTAGAAAGCAATAGAAATAGTTAAGTTCTATTGTGGTCATAAATCAAATACTACCTGTGATACTTTTTTTCCCATTACTTACAAGGTGATCTGCTATAATTGTCCTATTGAGAATATACTTTCAAAGTGTACTTTGAATTGAATGCTCCAGGCTGTTGTGAGCATGCTTCATTTCTTTTCTTTTTTTAAATACACTTTATTGATTTTAAAATTAAAATAGACCAACAACACATACATAAATGTAAGAGAGAAAAAGAGAATAAAAAAAAGAATTGAAAGAAAAAGATGGAAAACAATTAAAAATATTTTTATCTTCAAAAGTTTGTGAGACCTCCTTTTTATCTTTATTTTATGCCATATACACAATCCTTGCATATATCTGTATATCACTACTATGATTCTATCATATCTTCTTTTGCCTTTTAATGTGAAATCTATCTTTGGTCTATCCATTTGTACCAGCAGTTCCAGCTGTCGTAATATATTGAAGTGTCTATCTTTTAATGCCAAGGTTAATTTGTCCATTTCTGCACAACTTGAAGTTTTTTGAATAATCATCTCCTCTGATGGAACATGAGGCTGTTTCCAACATTGTGCAAAAGCCAATCTGGCCGCTGTCAAAATATGTATTATTATATATTTCACTTTTTTTGGTAGTTGTTTATCAAATATCCATAATAGAAAGGACTCTGGCTTAAATTCAATCTCTTCTCTTGTCATTTCTTCCAGCCAATTTCTAATTTTCTGCCAATATTTTTCAGCTTCTGTGCAAGACCAACACATATGGAAGAAAGTTCCCTCTTTTTTTTTGCATTTCCAACAGTTCAGACTCATATTGGGTGCATATTCGCTAATTGCTTCATTTCTTCTAGTGACAGGACAGCCCCCAAATAAGCTATCTCTTTCTCACCATTTGCCCTCTATGCCCTTTTGTTTTGCGTTCCTTTTATATTCCTCATCCTATCCTTGACATTAGATTCTCTTCAAGTGTCCAAGGAGACCAGGAGACAAAGCCAAGCCCTGCAACCTTAGTTGAGGAAGAAGAGTCTGTACTAACCTACTTTCACACAATACATATCCTGAAATGTATTCCATTTATTTGGAGTTGCAGAAGCTAAACTTTTCCTCATTGCAGCATTCAGAGAATTAGAGATTTTTGTTGCTCATTTGCAAATTTCTCTGCAATTCTCAATTTTGAAAATCCTGTATTTCTCTTCCAAATTATTTTTATTTATCGGGATAATTGAAGGCTTTGACTCTTAATTATATATAACCTCCGATTGGTTGTCTAAATCTAAACCTATGTTAGAAGCCTCAAATCGCTGAATGACTTAGAAATAGAATGTGAACCTCTTTCAGGATTTTATACGGAGCCTATAATAGCTCACCAATTAACAGATAATGACCTTTTCCAACCAGATGTTCTTTTGTTTTGTTGGACTACAAGCTCCGTGAGCATACTGACTAGAAACAATGGCAACTATTAATGGCCAGTACTGTGGTTCCTATCAGAAGTCTCATATCCCCATTTCTGTTCTTATTAAATAACAAGCTAAACATTTATTGGCTTGAGAATAAATCATTTATTGTCAGTGTCAGTATTGGCAAACTCATTAATAAAGGGTACAAAATAGAAAGTTCAAATTAAAAAAGAAAAAGTAGATCCAGCTTCTTCCTCTAGGAATCTATGGAATCCTGAAAAGTTATAAATGAAAATGGTGAAAAATCTAGTTTGGTAACAGTCTGATGTTTTGAGGAAAAAAAACAGTGTATGATCAGTACAACCATTTTAATACATAACTTAGAAATCCCAAACAAAATTTTCAATTTGAATAGTTTCAATGTATTGGTTAAATGAAATTTCTGCAAATAATTACAATAAACTGTATATCTGCCCCCTTTTAAAGCAATAAATATATAATTACTGACTGGCAACAGTGAATAATATTTGAGAAATTCTATCACATATATTTTGACTGTGGACCTCCTCAGTAGACAGGATAGTGTTTTTGTGTTTCAGTAAAACAGCCATGAAAACTACCAAGTGTTTTTATGTACAGTTGGTACGGTCCTAGTCTTCTGAATAAGGAAGATGTGAATAAAAGAGTGATTTACTCACACTAGCTTACAGAGGTCAGCAAAAACCAGCCACACCAGAAATTCTTGCCTCTGGATGTTCTTCCATTCATCTGAATCCATTGGAAAGGAAAGTCTACAAGACAAAGACTTTGGAATCTCAGAGAGAAGCAAATAAAAGAAAGAGTTACTAATTTGCTGGATGGAGCTGTGGGGAAACCTCCTCCCCCCAATGCATAGTTGTCTAGGCAACCAAAAATATTAGGCCAGTATCTAGTATACAGAGCCAATTAAGGCATTTCGTAAGAATTTTATACTTCACAACTATTTCTATCTACAGCATTTAGAAGAGATTGATACCAATTTGTAATTGGTTACAATCATCAAACTTAAATCTGTACCACAGAGAAAAAAAACAGTCCAAGAGCCTAAATTAAAACTGTTACCATTGCTCTGTATATAGCTAAGGTGGAGTTTATGCCTAGTTAAAGGCCTGGTCCCACTGGCCGACAGACGCAAAACGTATGCATAAAGGACACAGCGGACGAGCAAAATTTCGGGGGTGGCTCTATCCATTGTATACCGCTCCAAAAAGTGGTGAAAATTTGCATAAACAGAAACGGAAAAAGAACGGACTGTGGGTATGTAGCAGGGATGTTAAACGGATGTTCATAGGAAGCCTAGCGATGAAGCGGATGGAAGCGGATGACACCTCTGAAGGGGTTCCAGGGAAGAATTTCGAAGTGGACGCATAGCGGAAGGGGCAGATGCATAGCGGATGAAGCGGATGCATCACAGACGCCTATAGGAAAACAAGGGATGCCATGCGGATATCTATCTGATGCAAAGCATTCACTGCGCATGCAGGGAGTATGAATTGCGTGAGCTCCACGGATATAAAAGGATACAGCACGCACGCAGTCAGCATACAGGGGAAAGACGTGCTGCCACATACATCTTGTAGGAACACCATGGTTCGTCAGTCAGGCAAAAAGAGGAAGCCCGTGCCTACTCGTTCAAGCCCTGGCAAGGTGAAAGAGGGCAGAACCAGCATCCCACCCCCAAGCACTGACTCTGAAGCTGCTGTTGCTGCTGCTGTGGTGGACCAGCCCCAAGGCCCTCAAGCCCCTCAAAGCCCTGCTGCTGAAGGCCCTGCTGCTCAAGCCCTGAAGGCCTGCTGCTCAAGCCCTCTGCCAGAGGGAGGAAGAAGCAAGGGAAGGAGAAGGGAGAGAGGAAACAGTACACCGTTTCTGAGGAGCATGAGATGAGGTGCTGGAATGACTGAAGGGAGAACGAGTACCTCTGAAGAAAGGGCCACAGACTCTATTGGAACACTAAGAAGAGCAGGCAGCTTGGAGAGACAAGGCAGAAAGCCAGGGGTACAGTGGCAGAACGAGTACCTCTGGAGAAAGGGCCACAGACTGTATCGGGACACCAAGAAGAAGCAGGTAGCTTGGAGAGACAAGGCAGAGAGCCTGGGGTACACTGTAGAAGTACTCCTGGATGATGGAAGCATATGCACACCTGGTATGTGCAAGCTATACCCTCAAGAAGTCCGGGCAGGCCACTGTCAAGCTCATAGACCGGGAGATGTACGTCATGGCCAAGTGCAATTTCCTGGAGGTGAGATCCGCCACCAAGGAGCAGCCCTCTGAGACCCCTCTCCCTCAGACATCTCACAGACAGCCAGTCCTCTTCCAGCCAGGAGCTAGCTACTCTATCCAGGCAGTTTCTTCAGAGGACCCCATAGCAGAGACCCCCCTGACAGCTGCACTCTCCATGCTGGCAGACTTGCGAGGATTCCATGGAGGATGACGCCCTGCTGTCCACAAATGTTGAGAAGAGCAGCAGCCACCAGAGGCCAACCAACCCCAGCTCCAGAGGATGCTTCCTGAACACACACACCACCTGTTGTACCCTTGGGGCCAAGCACCCCAATGGTGCCTCAGACCAGCACTCAAGCCACAGCCACCTCCACAGTCCCTGCCTGCTTAACAGCTGAAGACCAATGGACATGACTCAGAGTGACTGAGAATAGTGTCAGAGACTGAGTTGTTTACTTTGCTTAAGACACTTTAGCTTGGTTCATTTTGCTTATTTAATACAGTCATAAAGTTTACCTAAGACAGTTTATCTTTGCTTAAGACACTAGTTTACTTGGTTCATTTTTTTTACTTAATAAAGTGTTTGTGAAAAACTTTGAAAAAATGGTTAAGCCTTTGCATGTTTGTGGGATAGATAAGGATAGTTGTAGATAGATAAACTCCAGTGCAAACCATAGTGGGACGCGTATCCCAGCGATCCAGATGATTTTCTCCCCTGTTTTATAGAAAATATCAGTTGTCCACTATGGGCCTTCTACCATATTCTAGACATACTGCAGACATCCTAAATATACGAGATCACATCCCAGATACAAACGTTTTGTCTTTTTTTAATACTTTATATATGAGATGCATACGCTTACATATCCTTTCTATTTCCGTGCTATAACGCGGTTCCATGTACCTTTTGTTTCCTCCCTCTTTCCGTTTCAGCTGCAGCGGATGTGGAGTTAAAGGGATGGCCAAGGATGCAGAAAGAATACAGCGGACGTTTAAGACGGATGATAACGGACATAGAATGTTTGTTGCCCGTATATGTCACGGATGTACATCATACGCGGCGGAAAGTTCATCTGTTCAGAAAAGTTTTGTGCAGCTCAAAACTTCTTTGCGTGGATGAAAATGCAGTGGCAGATGCTTGAAGGATAGAGCGTAATGAAACACGTATGCAGTGAGTACACAATGGATGCATAGCGTTTTCCAATGGATGGCAAGCTTATTTAATGTTTTACATCTCTTTGCATCCGTAAGTGCAGTGGGACCGGTGCCTTAAATTGTCTCAGTAAATATACAAAAAAGTGGTTGTATTCTTCACTTTTATGACATGTTATTTTTAGTCTTCCTGCCTTTTTTTTTTTTGCTTAACCAACTGTTTACACAGCCACTGTAGGTTGTAGTCCAGGGTTTTCAAAGCCATTATGGTGAACTGGTTAAATGCATTATTGCAGTCATAGATTTCCCTCAGTCAATGTTACTTTTAATGTTTGACTGAGGTTTACAATAATTGTAATCCAAAAATAATTGGAAGTAATATGGTTACTTAAGAAGGCTGGTTTTGTTTTAATCTGGAAATGCAAACACTTCTCTTGTGATAAAATAAAATAAAATCTTTAGTGGTTATCTTTTCTCACCTTCTGCTTTCCTATGATTTGCAAAAGCCATCCAACATTAGTCCTTTGCTCCTGAGTCTTTTCAGCCTTATCACTTGATTGTTTTTCAATCTGACCATTGTAATATCAGCTTCTCTCTTGGATGGTTCAAGTTTGTTTCTGTGGTGCAGAGGGGTACAAAAGGTTTAACAAATATATATTATTTGTGCTGTTTAGGCTTCCTTCGGGTATGATCCCACGATCTTGTAGTTCTGTTAAAGTTGTAGCTCATTGTAGTTTTTGTTAAATGAGCTACAACTTAACAGAACTACAATGACGTGGGATAATACCCAAAGGAAGCTAAACAGCACAAATGTAAGTACCCGCGAGAGCTTAAAAAAACAAATATATATTATATATATTATATATATATTAATATATAATATATATATATATATATATAATATATATATATATTATATATATATATATGTTTTTCTGAGGTTTTCGCGAGTATTTGTATGTGGATCTTTGGTTATTCGGGTTTTCCCCGCGTAGAATTGAAGTATCTAGGCAACGTTTCGATGAAGTCTCATTCATCATCTTCAGGCTTGTTCTTCACTCTGTGCTCTCCAGAGTAATGTGAGCTTGCAGCTGCTTCTTCCTTTTAACTGCTAGTGGGGGTGTGACTTGATTGGGTGGGGGTTTGGCTGTGTTCTGATTGGTAGGGGGTTGGCTGTGTTCTGATGGCTGGGGGTGTGTTCTGCTTAGGTGGGGCCCTGGCTGTGCTCAAGGTTAGTCTTAGTTGCTGGGGGATTTGAGCTGGTGAGCTTGTGATCACAGCTCACGCAGCTCAAATCCCCAAGCAACTAAGACTAACCTGAGCACAGCCAGGCCCCCACTAAGCAGAACACACCCCAGCCAATCAGAACACAGCCAACCCCCCTACCAATCAGAACACAGCCAAACCCCCACCCAATCAAGTCACACCCCACTAGCAGTTAAAAAGGAAGAAGAGCTGCAAGCTCACATTACTCTGAGAAGCACAGAGCTGAAGAAACAAGCCTGAAGATGATGAATAGACTTCATCGAAACGTTGCCTAGATACTTCCAATTCTACGCGGGAGAAAACCCGAATAACCAAAGATCCATATATAATAATATATATATATATATATATATATATATATATATATATATATATATATATATATATATATATATATATATATATATTATATATATATATATATTACATACACACACACAACACACACACACACACACACACACACACACACACAAATTTATATTCAATTCTAACTAAGAGTTAAATGAAGCAGCAATATTTGAATTCCCTCCTAATGCTAGTGCCCACAATAGAATATTTGGAATGATATTTTAAATATATTTTTCTGCATGCAGACCTGCACTTTTCTGCATTTAATCCAATCTTCTACTATAATTTTCACTATTT
Source organism: Laticauda laticaudata (assembly GCA_004320025.1). Taxonomy (NCBI): domain Eukaryota; kingdom Metazoa; phylum Chordata; class Lepidosauria; order Squamata; family Elapidae; genus Laticauda; species Laticauda laticaudata. The sequence goes on from BHFT01057521.1 coordinate 19,268, forward strand.
GCTTTCAATGTAGAACAGACAGATGATTCTTTTTTTTCTCTGTGCGAATATTTGTTTAAGATTTTGGGTTTTTGTTAAAACAATAAAATACTTAAGTAGGAATGGTATTTACATTATATCCCTTCAAGGATGGATACAGTGAAATTTTTATATCATTTGTGGTCTTTAAATGTGTTCTTTAAAAGTTAAGGACTGTGTTAAGGATACATGTGCATTAGGATACCTATTTTATTTTAAGTTAAAATCAATAACAATTGTACCAATACTGCTCAGAAGATTGGAATCCTTGAAACTTTATGCAACTTCTGGTCTATGGGTTATATTTTATCTGTCCTTGTTATATCACTTCAGTTCTGAAAAATTTATCTGTCTTTCTGGTTATTCATCTGATTTTATCATCTTAAGTTCCTTCTTATTTCTGAAAAGCTGATATAGCATCCAAAGAGGTTATTCCATTTAAGAATCATAATGACCTCAGCAGAAATTTTTGTCCATTAACATGGCATTCTATCCATGAAGCCATACTAAAAATATGTAAATTCTTTCTTTCTTTCAAATATATTCAGTATAGTATTCAGTGAGAATATTTTGTAAAGTTACAGCACTTTATCATAATTAGAAGTTGGTTTACCTTGAAGAATTTTCCTAAGGACTGAAACTTAGTTTAGAGTTTCAGAAAATTTGAACTAATGCCAAGGTTACCTCTCACATATTCATTTCATTTTCCTTTATATCAATGAATTATTTCTTGCAATTAATTACATGAGGAGGTTATTTGGAACGGCTCATAATAATTATTTATTAGTGTACTCATAAGGTGAATTAATGTAATATAGACCTTGGACAGTAGTGTTGTTTAAATAAGAATTTTTGGGTAAAGAGTTGAGGAATTATTTATCAAGAGTAGTTGCAAGGCCATCTAACTTTTGAGACCCCACTATAATATCATTAAGTCTAATTCATTATTTTAATTAGAGTTTAAAATGGCCTTGCTGCGTGAGTGATTTTATCTTCAGATTAAAGCAATGCATACTATGATTCATGCCAAAATGAAAAAATAAAATAAAATCTAAAGAGATGGCTAAAGTTTCTAAAATGTTTATAATTTGAGCCCTAGCATGTCACATATTCTTTTATAAAATTGCACAAGATTTCAGTCATTTATAATTTTAATTGGAAATTTGATTTTGTCCATTCATAGACACATCCAGAAAAATTGCAAATAACTTATATGCCTATCCTACTCTTAACTAGCTTGCTAAGTCATAGGGAACTTTTTTTTACAAAAGAAAAGCATATTGTACACATGAAATACACTGTTGGCTTTTGTTAATTTTTGGTTTACAAATCACAATTAAAAAAAATACTTCATACCAACATCTAGATATATGAAGGCATCAAATATCATAATGGATGGAGAATTACATAAGTTGCAGACCAAGTTGTGGAAGATTGGTACTGAACATACATTTTAGCTGAAGTCAGTCTTTTCCCCCTTAAATTCATTTCTCCAAGGTTACTGGGCATATTTACAGTATATTCAACTAACTCATTTTTAACACTGCTATAGAGTAGAAAAACAATAATGATCTTCTTATATGATTTTCCTTTTCTTATGCATGCACTCAATCTTTCAAGCTACGGATTCATTAATATATTTCTTATCCTGGATAAATAAATAAAAAATTGTGATATTGACTTACTCATTCTTGTTCTCCCTATGGTTCAAGAGCCACTCTACAAAGTTCTTCTTTAGCATGTTGTCCAAAGTTTGACTATAATCACTTGCTAAAGTTCCCTCAGAATATCGCCTTTGCAGAAATTTGGAGTCTCTTAGATTTTCCCTAAGAATATAGAAGAAAAGACATGGGTCAAGTTTACATATTGTGTCAAGATATGTTCTGTAAAACTATGGTTTCTTGAACAAATGCAATTTGATGAGGTTTGCCCTGCATGATAAGCTAAAATTAACCCTGTATGTTGAGCACAGTGACTGACCCTAATCAAATATATACTTGTATGTATGTGAGAAATCAATTTCTCTTTTCCATTTAGGGAGATAAGTCTTCTAACAATTTATTGATTCAATATAGTTTGTCATAATAGGAATGCATGCAGGGGAAGTACCAAAAGAGAAAATCATTCAAAAAACTTCAAATGATTATTTGGAAAACCATCTGAATTCAGCTTTAAAATCTGAGACCTAGAAATGTTAAGAGTTGGCATACAAGTTTAATTAATAATAAATAATTATGAGGATAACTTTTTAATTTAATATCATTTAAGTCAATATTTCAATGTAACAAGAAATAATCTGCAGATTTGCTATCGTCTTAAACAAAATTCTGTCTTCCAAAAGGCAGAGAAATTGGAAAGAGTGTGGAGATCAACAAAGATAATTAGGGGACTTGAGACTAAAACATGAAGAATAGTTTCAGGAACCAGCTATGTCTAGTTTAATGAAAAGAAAGACTAAGGATGAACTGATAGCAGGATTCCAATATATGAGGGGTATCAGAAAAAAGCGAGGGTCAATCTATATTCCAAAGCTGGGATCCCCGCCTCCCCCTCCTTCAGTACTAATCCATGGCCTGATAGAACCTAGGCTGTATAAGTTAGTGAAGCTTAATCTGTACATGCATGGGATCCAGGTAGCATGTAAGACTATCCTCCCTGGTCCATGGAAAAAATTTCCACAAAACCGGTCCCTAATACCAAAAATTTGGGGGACTGCTGTTCCAAAGCACCTGAAGAAGTAACATGTGGAAATTAATCAAGGGGAGAACCAATCTAGAACCAAAGAGAAATTTTATGACAGAACAATTAATCAGTGGAACAAACAAAGCCAAACAAAGTTGAAGGTGCTTCTTCACTGGAGGTTTTAGGAAGAGATTTGTATGAAATGGTATAGGAGCAACTTTCAACTTCTGGGCAGATGATGGAGGGACCAATCTACCAAGCCTCTGGAGAGCTAGGACAAGACCACTCTAGTGAAATTTCAGTTAGCACTAAGGCAGAGTGACAGCACTGAAGTGGCCCCCGTTTTGCCAAATTTCTATCCCACAGGGATCATGAGTACAAATTTTGAATGCATTCTATGCATTAGCCCCCTTTGGCTGAAAAATTGTTGCCTTTGGTGCACCATTTTGCCCAATTGAAGATTACAGACTGAGAGTTTTATAGATACAGATGAAGCTGTTATATCTTTAAATGCCCTGATTTATGTTTATTTATATTGGGTGAACATAGCCATTTTTAAACATATTTCACACATGTAATATAGAAATATATCTGAGTAACCATGAGCAGCATTACCAGATGGGTAGAAAAGTGAAATCCAGTTTGATTGTTCAATATTGACACAGAGGTAATTTACCAATGCAATTGGCAAAAAAAAAAATGAATAACAAAGCATCCCTATTTGTGTATTTACCTGGTGCCATTTTCTTCCATCAGCACAAAACCCAGAGAGATCAGAAGGAGAGAGACAACTTTGAAGGCTACCATGTTCACAACTGGAGTTCTGCAATTTAAAAGCATAGGAAACAGAGAAAGAAATTCTTCTGAACCAGAGCTTGAAAGGAATTTCTTCTATTATGAATCTTCCAAAATACAATTTTCAGAAGCTGTGTACAGAATTATAATATAACCTTATGTGGAGAATGTACATTTGCATCTAAAGTCAACAGAATGAAGCAGGTGCCACAGATTCTAGGATCATTTTTTCCTGAATTCCTAACTGTACTCCTAACCAGCCTTCTGTAATCTAGTGCCTTCCAGCTGTGCTAATTTTAACTTCTATAAATCTCAGCCAACTGAGAATTTGGCAGCTGAAGTCCACCCCATCCAGTGATGAATTTCAGATGAAATAAAAGACTACTCCCTTGCCCACATTAAAAATAAGATTTCAGTAGAAATAGTATTGTCTTCTACGTGTAGAATGGAGAGGTAGATTGACTGTTGCCTTGAGGCTTAGAATAGTCCTCATCAGTACTTACAGCCAAACATTTATCAGCAGCTTATCATCTTTCTACATGGCAAGCTACTGTATATTCCTACAGACACCACCATATAGCACTTATGTGGTGGTCTTCTGCTTCTTAAGGGCATGGATTTGGTTTGGGGGGAGGAAATATCAAACTGCATTCTGTGGATGTAGAAACTGCTTACATCAGTATTGTATCAAAACTTCAACACTTTTGTAAAGCATTTTCTCAAACATTTGGGAGGAAAATATTTTCCAACAAAGGAAAAAGCAGTAAAATCGTGGGATATAGTGCTGTTCCATGTACATTAGTCATGAAATGGCTGTGGGCTGTTGTTTCTCATGGGTAATCATTCTATTAGGGATGATTATTTTGTTTATTTTAAATGAGAACAAGCCAGCTCTCTGGCCTTTAGAACCCATCTGCTTATTCTACTGAATGATACTAAGGGCCACAAAACTAAATTCCTTTAATAGGACATCATTACCAACCATAGGATATATTTACTCTGTGGAAAGATTGTTTAACTCCTGCCAGGCTGAGAAATTCTGCTGCACAAATTTTATTTAAGGAAATAAAATTGGTTTAGATTTTTTTAAAAACTGAATGTTATGGAGACACTATCTTGGGGAAGGAAGATTAGAAAAGGAGCAATTTTATCTGGATAACAATTAAGCAGCCCATCTACATCACACTCATCATCACTGCCATTTCTTTATTTCAAATCACTTTCTTCCCTTTTTTAAAGGGTTATTGAGCAACAGCATTATTTCTTAGTGTAGAATCTGGTCCCCTGACGAATGAAACCTGAGAACCTACCTGGTCAAGCTGCTTTTCATGAGAGGATCTGGCATCCAGCAACAAGGATTCCTTATATACCCAAGGGCATGACAAGGCAAACCATTTCCTTTGGAACAACACAGGAAGCTCTGCACCTAATCAAACTAAATTAAAAGCAATTTAGGCCAGCTACTTTTAGGTTCACTGACCTTTGGAGTATGAAAATGCCCTTTTAAATTATGTTTGTATTCCTGGCAATTAAACTTGTGCTGTGTTGCTAAAATGAAGATCCGGTGCATTTTCTATAATTAAAGCCATTAAGCATCCAGATTTCCCCAGAACCACTCCTCAGTTAATTAACAGAACCTAAGGGACCATGCTACTGTACTTTGTCCTGGCTGAGACAATCCTGCATTTGGGTTGCTTTTCTTCTTTGATTGTAGTCGGTTATCTTTCCAGCTGACAAAATGACGGATAGTTCAGTCATTGATCCAGTAGCAGGGAATATAAGTCGGGTACCTAGCAGTCTATTGGAACCATATTTTTAATATTTGTTATGGATGCATACAAAGTTGGAAAACTGATTGTGACAATTCTTCCCATTTTATTTTATAGAAAATAAAATACAGTAGTTTCACAGAAAATAATACGCCTATGTTTTATATTATCTTTTATCAATCAAATGACTCCCTCTCCCTTATTTTCAAATGCTAAGTTTTGCTTTACATTTGCATTCCTTGCTTCCTCATGTAAATAGAGAACAGCAAAGAGATGGAAGGAAGAGAAGAAGAGGCAGTGGGGGGCGTACTTCAACAGGGAAGGTTGGCAGTAGCACAGGTATTATATTTTCATGTTTGCAAGTTTCTGTCAATGTAGCTTTACAATAATGTTGAATTAGCTCACCCACTTATGATTCCTATCTGGTGTACTCCACGAGGCCAATATCAATTTTGCAAATATAGTATCAATTTCACCTTTCTCTTTTATAGCCTGAGAAATTGGGGGATGGTCTCTTCTGGACATCCACTATCTAACTATGCACTAAGCTGTTTCTTATTTGACTGTTTACTCTGTAGTACCTCCCAAGTCTTTGTCATATAAATGGTAAACTATCCCATTCTCACCAAAAAGATTATTCTCTATCTTCCACCACAGACAGCAGAAATAGGCATTTAACACATAGCAGTTTTGAAATTATTTTGTAATGGCTTTACTGTAGAGCTTTGGGATTCTGGGACATTTACCAAGAGAAGTCTGATAGTAGCATCTGACAAAAAAGGTTAACCCCCTCTTAAACAGGATTATTTTTTAAAAAGAGCCATTCTCTTTAATGTTCCTTATTATTCTGTACAGAAAGCTGTAAAAGATAGATTGTCACCTGGTGTGCAGGAAAAAGTGTGGATTTGGAATAATATTTGATTGATGCCACATATAAAACAATCCAAATAGCCAATCTAAGCATTATAAGCAGAATTGGTAATCAATTAGTGGAAACTATTTAGCTGAATGGTTTTATAGCCTGTGTGTTCCAGGCCTTGCGCTCCAAGGCAAACTAGATATCATATTACGTTTCCACAAAGTACTACTTGCACATTTGTTTCTTGTTCATTAAGTGCTTCTATGAAATGGAGAGTAAATAGCATGAAATAAATATCTTGTAATATCACAGACCTGCTGTTAGAAGCAATTGCTTCCCCTTACTTCCTATCAGCCTGTTCGAGCAGCAGGAGGAATTTACTTTGGGAAAGGCAACACTGCTCTGAAAACATCTTATCACGCATTTTATATATAGTACTTGGAAGAAGAACCATCATGCTGGCAACTGTGAAATGTTTGGTTTTCACACCATTTTATAGACATTGCTGTTTCCTTCTAATTGTGCCTTTGGTGAAGCAAAATGTTGAGCAAGTTGATTACCCTAAAAATGATTTATTTGCTTGGGAAGAGGGGGAAAAGCTATACCCATAATCTTCACTTTCCAAGTGCATCTTTCAACAATGATTCATACATAAAAAAGTAGATTTAGGTCTGGTCCTCAGACTTACAGTCATCTCAGTGTGATTGTGGGATCACAGTTCAGGCACTTGGAACCAGCGCACATTTATGGCAGTTTCAGTGTCCTTGGTCACATAGTTTCCATTTGTGACCTTACAAATGAGAAGCAAAGTCCTTAGGAAAACTGGCAATAGGTTGTAAGTTGTGGTCATGTTATGTCATCCTTAATGGCAGTGGATGATAATGGCACTTAATGACTGCAGTGAAATTGATGTCATAAGTGTGATGCAGTGTGATGTTTCATTTAATGACTACTTTGCTGAAAACCAAAGTTGCCAGTCCCAGTCATGATAATTAAATGAGAACTATCCATACTTTTACTGAGTCAATGATACTTTGAACCCTGCTATTGCAGACCTTCATGGCAATACCTTGGGTTGATTCCACAGTCAGTGACAATATCATGGGACAATATATACTTATGAATACATCCTTAGTGATCTGGGAGTTCATATGTCTCCATAAATACAATACCTTTTGAACAGAACTGGCTTCTCCATTAAAGCTAGAATAATTGTGAATAAAGGTTAGAAACCTCATTGTGAATAAGGTTAGAAAGCTGACTTTGCAAATAGAAAACCAATTCATCATGATTAAAAAAACCTTAGCCCTATTTTTAGTTATTGTGCTGCATGTTTTTTTTTAACTTGAATGTCAAAATAGAATATGCAAAATCTTACCCCATCCCATTTCTGATCCAGAATGTAGGATGAAATTGTGTCACTGCATGAGTTATTATGCAAGGTGGAATCAAATTATGGCTATTCTTACATGAATTCAATTTATAATCTAGGAAGCAGGTAATTGCTGGAATGAGACCTGTAGCTACATCATGGATAACAAATGGCCTCTTTCACAAAATTAATACAAATTAAAATGTGTTCAACATTGCAACTCGAGCTCCTTTTTCCTAAAATACCTTTTAAGTACTGCTCCTCTCCGATATTAATTCTTTCTGATTCATTTAATTGACTGTTCTTCAGGCAATCAGATTAATTCAGTATTGAGTTTTCATCTCCTTCCCTCCCTCTCTCCCTCCCTCCCAAAATTGCAATGGGCAGAATGTTAACGTCCAATGCCACCAGAGGGGGCCAGTTGGCCATTTTCAATCTAATATTCCTATTTCAGGGTGAGATGGGGTAGGTAGAGTTTCAGCTTCTCTGAGTCCATTAAGCCTGTGGAGTACTTTCTGCTCTCAGCCATTCTCCACAGGCCTTTGCCTCCCTCCTTTGCCTTTTGTATAGCTAGAAATACCAAAGGGACAACATGCTGAATTAGAAAGACCACACTCTGCTGAATGAATGAAGGCAAGGAAAACACCATAAACTTGCCTTATATTTTGAAGAATATGACATGATACACTTATTGTACAGTAGAAAAAGACACTATTACTACCCTCTCATTGCATTTATTTATTTATTTTAGTTTGTCAAGCATGTATGAGAAAACAAATATAAGTATAAATATAATATATGAACATATAAGTATAAACAGATATAAATATATACATAATGAGTATGAATAAATGGGAACAATAGGACAGGACGGTAGGCACGCTGGTGCACTTATGCACACCCCCCTTACAGACCTCTTAGGAATCATGGTAGACAGTTTAAGGTTAAAGTTTTGGGGATTTGAGGATGTAACAATAGCTTCAGGTAGTGAGTTCCAAGCGTTGACCATTGTGTTGCTGAAGTCGTATTTTCTGCAAATGAGTTTGGAGCAGTTTACTTTGAGTTTGTATCTATTGTTTGCCCATATGTTATTGTGGCTGAAGCTGAAGTAGTCACTGAGAGGTAGGACGTTGTAGCAGATAATTTTGTGTATTAAGCTTAGGTCAGACTGTAGGTGGCATAGTTCTAAGTTGTCTAGGTCCAAAATTTCAAGCCTGGTGGCATAAGGTATTCTATTGTGAGTTGAGGAGTGGAGTACTCTTCTCGTGAAATACCTCTGGACTCATCCAATTGTATTAATGTCCATTATCCATGCAGATGAGCTGTATTCAAGAATTGGTCTGGCAAAGGTTTTGTATGCCCTGGTTTGCAGTTCATTTGTACTAATTCTTTACACATCTTGCAAAATTCTTCTTTCTATTCCAATGTGAGAAACAATATATTTCTGAAGTACAAGATGGCAGATATCCAGGGATATAGGGTTACTGGTTGTAGCATTGTCTACAGGGAGTAAGAAATGTTATTATTACACATGTTAAGCAGTCTAAGTATAAATTACTTTCTTTTGGTTTTTTTGCTCACTTACAAACAGAGAGAGAATTGTTTGGTTGTTTTTAACCTGAAGTAGCCAATTACATTATATTTTAGTCCAGGAGTTAGGGATGTGATGACTGGCCTACTCAGCTCTTTTGTATCAGAAAAATAATGTGTTTATTTGTTTATGTACTTTAAAGACAGAAAAACTAGAAGAAAAAACTGAGAAATTTGTTTTTGCTTTCAATCAGCTGGATTACTCTCCTCTCAAAAGGAGCATTTAGAGAGAAAAAAAAATGTTAGGAGGAATTACTCCTTAATAAGTGGTGCCAGTGGTGAAAATTATGACAGAAGAAGAAATGCAAAATATAAAGCTTCAATTCATAAAGTAATATAATTTTCTGAGGTTAAAACCTGTTTTTTATGACACACATCCTTCTTCCACATTGAAGTGCAAGGTAAATTTACTAAAAACATTTTAAAACAATTACCATAAAAATAACTTATTGTTAACAAAAGTAATAATGTGCTGAAACATAATATTATAGTATGTTCCTTAGCAATACTCAGCCTCTCCAGCCAAGTGTTCCTTCATCCAATTGTATTATTGACCCAACCAGTGTTGCTTTTTGTTTTGAAATGTGTCATCATTCTGTGATCATTGTACATATTTTTTTTCTCATTGGACTACTTTTAATAACTTCTTCTCAAAAATGTGTGTTTTTCCAGATGTATTAATTGGTCAGTAGATTTATTAAAATCAAAAGTTTCGTGAATCTCTGTTGTTAAAGGCAAATATCTAGATTCAGTCCTTCACAGAGATAGCTATCTCTCACAGAGATAGCTCTTTGTTGTCTGTTGAGGATGTCCTTTTGGCTATTTTAGAAAAGGTACTCTGAACCTTGGAAATAGGGAAATCATGAAATAATATTAAATCATCCTTAAAGTTGTTATCAGAGGTCTTGGCTTTTGCTATTAATCTTCATAGTGTTTCCACTGATGTATGCCAATGGAAGGGGGTATAAATAGCAAACCTTAGTTTAAACCCATTACTATGAAAAAGGACGAAGGATTTCAGAGAGACTTAATGAATTATTTGTTTCAGCTTTTATTGTGAAGAGAGAGGATGGGGGAAGAGAGTACAGACAAAATCTTGGGAAAGCTGTGGCATTAACTATATTTTTGTGGTTTCTCTTTATTTCTTGTACTTGTTTTATTATGTATGTATGTATGTAATATATATACATATATGTGTATATTTAACATTGTTAGCCACGTGGGGTCATATTTGAGATAGGCAGTTATATAAATCTATTGTAATCAGTAAGTAAAACTAAATAACTTACTTATATCTCATTGTAACAATTCATCTGAAACTTCCCCCAAATAACGAAAATGACAAACCATTTAGAAAATTAAAACTCCTGAAATATTAACCTCCTTAGTTTTAACATTAATTCCCCCAATCTTATGATAATGATAAACAGTTAAATCTCAGTAAAAGGAATTGAGAATAGTGGCAGCAATCCATACAATTTACAAAATATTAGCAGACCAATCTGTAACTGATAAAAATATAAAAGCGTACTTGTATAAACAAAACTGTGTCTATCTTGTAGAATAATCTGATATAAATTAGGAATGCTCACCATATGGCTTGGACTGCATTGTCCATAATTTATGTTAATTATTGAGGCACCACCTCTGAAGGACATCAGTTTGGAATGACTAATATATGTTTGCTTGACCAGGTCTTTGACCATAACTGTGTGTGTGTATTTATTACCTTGAATTATGTACAAAAAGGCCAGAAAAAATAATAATATAATCTTAGGTATTGACAACATTTCCATCTGTCATTACAACAGGCTACACTGATTGGATCTACATATATACTGTGTTAATACATTACCAAACTCTAAATTCTGGGAAGAACTTGATACATATGCATTTTTTTTTTTGCAATACCAGTAAAGAACTGGCAATTGTGATTTCACATTGTTGTGTACATAATAATAATTTTTAAAGCCCATAAATAAATAATAATGTACTGGATTTTCAAAGAGGTTTTTTTTTTTTGCAAAAATACATTTGTTTGGAAACAGCTGTCACTGCCTTTTTTAAACGTTTGTTTTGGTCCATTCAAGTCAGTTTTAGTCTGCTGTAGATTTCCTGGACAAAGCCCTGCAATTTTCTTAATAAGATTTCATTAATGGTTTGTGATTGCCTCTTTCCTAGGCTGAGAGAGAGTTTAGTTCAAGGTTACTCAGCTGGCTTTGTGTTTTGTGTCTAAGATAGGTCTAGAACTCATGGTCTCCCAATTTCTAGCCTAGTGTCTTACTGTACAATCTTTAAATTGATGGATATTAGGATTAGAAAATGATTAAATAACATAAGAGGCAGAAAGGATTAGTATAATATTGCTTTACTTTGGAAATCAAAGTAATAGGCACTGGAGTAGTACATGGAAGGGTAACATACAAAGAGAGATAACCAACTTCAGAATTGAAATTCTAAATATAATTTACTCAGGCTACTTAAGAACCTCAGTATAGACAATAACATAGCAAATGTCATTTAATATAAAGAAATGGAATCTGTAACATATTTTTATAGCTTGGGATGCTGGTGCTCAAATTTGCAGTTGATTCATCTCACCCTACCCCCTTGTGGTTTTTTTTTCTGTCTTTTTAATTAAAATTGACTGCATATTTTCAGTCTTCCCTGGACATCTTTTCAATGGTTGAAATGTGTTTGAATATTAGTAGTTTGGGTTGTAATTAGGCTATTGGTTGGAGCTCTGAGCTTGGCAGTTTGGTTGCAAACGTTTCATCACCATTTGAGAAAACATCACAAGCACAACTCAAAACGCTCTGACAATGTCTCCTTGACTGGTGACGAAACGTTTGCAACCAAATTGCCAAGCTTGGAGCTCCTAATCTTTTCAGTAGTTTGCTCGTTAGGTAATTTTTCCTCCTTCAAATGTCTTCTATTGTCTCAGAAAAAAATGTAACTAGCAATTTAAAATTATTATGGATATATGGGTATATGAATATATAAAAACAGGCAGCAATACTCACTGTAGAATTTTAAGAGTTGAAGTCCACATATCTTAAAGCCACCAAGGTTGAGAAACACTGCTATAAAAAAGGGGAATGCTGTATAATATTTTTACACCACTCTCTGGTGCATCTATGTTTAGATTATTATGCATACATTATTATGCATATAATCTAAAAACATAGATTATTATGCACAAAAACATTCTGGTTTTTTTAAAAAAACAATTAAGTATAACATAATAATATAAAAAAGATGTTGAGAATGCAGAAAAAAGTAACAAAGATGATTAGGGAAATGAATGCTAAAACATATGAAAAATGGTTGTAGGAATTGAATATGTCTACAGTTTAATGAAAAGAAAGACTAGGGATAACATTATGGGCGTATTGTAATATCTAAGAGTTGCCACAAAGAAGAGGGAGTCAATTTTCCAAAGCACCAGAAAGCAAACAGGAAACAATGGATAACAATTAATGAAGAGAAGCAACCTAGAACTAAGGAAAAATTTCCTAACAGTGAGAAAAATTAACCAATGGAATGGCTTGCCTTCAGAAGTTATGTGTACTCCATCATTGGAGGTTTTTAAGAAGAGATTGGATAACCATTTGTATGAAATAGTATAAGGTCTCCTGGTTGAGGAGAGGGCTTGAATTGGAAGACTTTCATGGTTCCTTTCAGCTCTTTTATTCTGTTCTATTTATGATATTGGGAAAGGAACAGAAAATGTATAGTTGGAAACAGCAAGAGTTTAACACATCTTCTATATGAAGAAAAGTTAAAATGCTCTTCCCTAATCTCTTTCAAATAAGAAATGGGCTGAAAATTCAGAAATTTTAGTCTCAATCTATTTGGGCTCCAGGTTGGGAAGGCTGTCTGAAAGATATGGGATATTTTAGTTAAGAAGTGATAATTTTGATGGTGTAAAACTTTGTAAAATGATAAATGGAATGAAGAGAGCAGATAATTTAACTCACTGTTTTTCAAATTTGTCAATTATAAGATGGGTAGAATTCAACTTCCAAAATTCTGGCTGGGGAATTCTGAGAATTGAAGTCCATTCTTCTTAAATTTGCCAAGTTTGAAAAACACAGATTTAATTCTTCTCCATGACTGTCCCTGAAGATGTTTTTGGTAATACTTCTTACTTTTAGTGAGGGAGAACTTCTTTTGAACTGAAAATTGCAATTTTAGAGAGGCAATATCTATGGAGAACTGGTGTAGGGTTTCCTGCCTAAGAAGGTTGGACTAGAAAACCTCTAAGGTCCCTTCCAACTCTATTATTCTAACTGCAAAGGTTATGTATTGTAGAAACATACATTTGAAGTTTATTAATGTGTACATATTATGCTTTTTTCACATTCCCCAATAATGTGAATTAATAATATAAAAGCGTAACATACAAATATACATAATTGGGATGAAAGTAATAATGTGTATTATTGTCAATATGTACTGACAAGTATTTGCACCTTAAATACATTTATCATGCTTTTATATGCATTTGCAGGTTTGCACATGCACTTGTATGGAAGACATTTATAGGTTGTGAGTCTTTCTATTCCCTTATATGTTCCTGTGGAACTCTCACTGTGTAGGTATTTTTTCATTCAATTATAGAATTTAGTTTTAACATAATTTTAAAATAAAAATATTGTAAAAGTAGTCCTGTGTTTTGGTAATCAGATACAAAATAATAATAATAATAATTACCTCTATGGAAAAATTGCCTTGTGATCATCCTTCCTTTGGCATGGAGCTATGGAGTAGTGACATTTATGAGGATGAGTACAAAAGGAGGAAGGGGCTGTTGAATCCACAAGCATTTATAACTTGAGTTTGTTCTTGTATTTGTGTTACTTTTCACTCGTTCCTGATTGTGCTGAGTGAGGAAAAGAAAAAGCTGTCTCTGGGCTTAAGAGGATGACATTTTGGGGAGCTGTCACCTCTCTCTTCTTCCCTCAAATGAAAGCTGCTTGTAAAACATGGGTATAAATTTACCAAACAATGTATAGAATAGGGAATGCAGGCTACCAATAAACAGTTGGAACAAGTTGGTAACTGACTTTACTGCAGTAAAGAGGCAGATCTAAGGGAAGTAGTTTTAAGGGAAAAGATATAAGGCCCCCAATGTAGAAAAGTAGATTTTTTTTGTTGAACTCCAGCATATTCTCACATATTTTGCTTGTGAGAAGGTTCCAAAACACCCAAAGAAACAGTAACTGTGTGTATTTTTGATTGTAATAATACACAATTCCCTTCCTGCCCAAAAGCTCTTGTCATTTTCAACACCAGAGCTCCCTCAAATTAAGCCCCTTTTGTATAGTTTGTATTGTGCTGGTTAACACTATGGAGGTACATAAAGTTAGTGATGTGATAATCTGACTTTCAGGATGAAAGATTCACTAGAGTCTCTAATACCCTGCACTGACCAACTATATTGATATCATTGGGTAGGATAAAAACAGGAAGATGGCACTGCTAACTTTTCTGTGCACATATATGAAAGTTGAATATGTGACCATGGATTTACAAAATTAATGATGCACAGATTGATAACTTTTTTCTCTTAAGGCATCAATCATAAAGACAAAAAGCTTGATAGCTTTATTTCAAGTTTCATTTCCAAAATAAAAGAAGAAAATTCTGTGTAATTATTTTTACCAAATTATTCAGTTCCAATATGCAGCACTACTGCCTCATTTAAATTGTTTCTTAGGTATGTCAAACTTTATCTCCAGAATGATTAGATGAAATCCAATCCCTCTAAAGATTTACATCATTATAAATAAAGTTGTTTTGGGAAATACTACATTACCAGACAGAAAAATGAAAAGCTTATACTATACTTAATAAAATTGCCTTTAATAGTATTTGAACTAGAATATCTCTATTTCAGTACTAGTGTCTTTGTTTAAAGATTGTATTTTTGCACAAAGTGGTAAAACTTGTTTTGTATTGCCTTTCTGTCTTAATTCACAAGTAGGATATATATTTAAAATAAAATGAAAGAATGCCAAATTATAATATGATGAGGTTGGGTTAATTTTGACTTGCATGTTTGCAAGTTTAGTTACTGTAATCTCTTAATTATGGTTTATGACTGAGATGTTATATAACCTACAGTTATGGCTTATTAAATAACTCATTCTTAACCAAAGTTTCATTGCAACAAAAACAAAATACTGATAGCAGATAAGCACATGAAATGCATGGGTTGATTTACCTACTACCTGCAGATATGCAGTCTGCTAGATAATATTGATGTGATTTGTAATCTAACACATCTGGAGAAAATCAAGATTGCAGAAGGTATTTCTAAGGTTTAATTTTAAAAGGAGAAACTGCTGCCTAAAATGATGTTGTCTAAAGTTAATATGCAACTTTCAAATGGAATGATATATCCTGATCAATCTCCTTTCAAATATTTTTAAGAAAAGAAATCAGTTATTCTGAAAAATAGGCTCAACATCTGACCCAATGCAAAAAAAGCTTGTGATTGGTGAGAATAAATGAAGATTGGAAATTGATATCAATATCAAAGGTGACAAGGTGAAGCTAAGGCTGGGGGAGGAAGATTTCTCCTTATATCTTTGTCCATTTATTGAAACGTATCTTGTTACTGACTCTACTTCAAATGGAAAACATATCTGAATTAATTAAAAATCAAAAACAGCTTAAATGATAGTTTTTTAAAAAGACAATTATTTTTATTTTTTCTGGAACTTACTAATTATATACTCTATGTTCAAAAAAATATAGATTTAAATTTTATTAATTTCCAGGGGACGGAAAAAAAACAAAAACTTATAAAGAGATTGCATTTTTCAGGTGTTCTTATGACACATAGTGAAATAAATTTTGAAATAATCATTTTGATATAAGAATCTCATGTCTAAACAGTGTAAGATAATCCATGAATTCCCAGACTTTTACTCCTTTTGGTTCATAACCAATGCGCAATTCTTTAAGGTGATTTTTTCCTGATTAAAATTCCTCTTTGTTTTACATCTGAAGTTCTGATACACGGTTCATTGTCAAACAAACTTAACTAGCTTTAAACTATAAATGTTTCAATGTAATGTACATTTTCATCCTAATTTTTCAGCACACATTTGTTTATCTGGAATTTTTAAAGAACATTTTATTTATTTATTATTAAGTTTATTGGCTGCTCATCTTACCACAGGATAATTGATAAATTATATCTTCCTGGGCAATCTATTTACAGATACATTCCTAGGGCTGTACTCTTATATTTAAATTCAGCTTTTTATGAAAATAGTAATTGGTTTAGCAGGTAATGAGTTTTCAGCTTAAAAAAAACTACCTGAAATTTAAATGTTTTATCAATTTCAATGGTGTTCAATATATTTTAATGTACAATAAAATACATTAAATGTGTCTCATATATACAAAAAATAACTGATTTTTGTATGCATTTGATACAAATTTGCCATATAAAACTAATGGCTTATTGAGATTGAAAAGAAGAAAAAAATTAAAAAGTCTTAAAAATATAATTGTTATCAAATTTATATTGCTTATGAGGGAGCCTAACAATACTTCAAGATTAAAGGAAATGAAAAAAGATTGCTTTATTAATAGAAATAAGTTACACTGGGCTGTTAACCATTAGAGGAAAATCAGAGAAATGGGAACTTCAATTGAAAAAAAATTTGATGTTTTCAACTTAACTTCCTTATTTGAAAGAAGTATTAATTATCCCAAGGTACTTTGAATATAGTAATGTAAGTTAAAGGAAATATAATTAAAAAAATGAAGACAACAGAAAAGTTAATTTTGCAATATTCTGAAGTTAATTAGAGGCAATGTTTTAATTTTAAGAAGAGGGAAAAGGGAAGAGAAAAGAGAAAGGCTAATGTACGCTTGATAAAATGTAATCACTGAATGTTAAGTTATTGTTAGTTCTTTTTGCAATGACTGAGAAAAGGCAGATTTTCCCATTCTTAAAAATGATTTTGCAAGTTCTTATTATTAGGTATATGTACTGAAATTATTCTGCATCTATTGAATCCTTTTCACTCAAAACTTAAATTTTTAGTCAGAAAAGGAGCAAAGCCTCTTGGCATTTTAAAGACTAATAAATGTGTTGGGACCTAGGTAATATTTCCAGTTTCTCTCTCTCTTTCTCAGCCTCTTTGCCGCCCCCTTTACACAAAGACACACTCACAGAGAGAGAAGAGCGAGAGAGAGGGAGACAGAGAAAGAGATGGAATTATAGAGGACTACATATGAAAACAAAACAAAAATAACGTTTAGACTTTTACTAACTTTATAATAAAAATATGGTCATGTTTATAAGTAGATACACACTTTTAAAAGTTGAAACAATTGTATTATGAAAAAATAAATTCAGTATTATCATCTATAAATAAGTAATTGAAATTACAAAATGTTAGGCATGCTATTTTTGCAGACATATGTTTAAAATCTGATGTTTTAAAAGACCATAAGTTCACAAAAATTATTCAGGACCCCTTGCTTATTCAATCTTAAAGACCAAAAAGCATAAAAGAATAAACTTATCTTCAATTGCAAGCATCTATACCTCAAGGGAAGAAAAAAATGTGTTAGAAAATCATTTTAAGATCTTCACTGAGAAAATAAATTGGTTTGGGAAATAAATTCAACTTTGATATTCAAATATATTTATGTGTACAAAAATAATTTTAAACTACCTTCAGACTGTTTTTTAAAAGAAGTTTCTAGTTTTAAATATTTATGTAAACACTTGTTAGTTTTTGCATGATTTGATATTTTTAAAGTGAAATTTAGGATATAATTTTTAGGGGGAGTTTTAATAAAAATAGTTTAATAATTATGGAATCTTTCTTAAATAAGCAGAAAAGGGCTTATTAAGTTGCATTCACATTTGCAAAAAAGTTCGAATTCATTTGTGGACTTTAATGTAAAAAACATAATGTTTAAGAATTATCTCTGTCTACATCCCCATTACTATGGATTTTATTCATCCAATCTCTTCGGAAGACTTAAAAAGATCAAAGCCCCTGATCGCTACCATTTTAGGAGCCCCAATTCGCATTTCTAAAAGCAGAACGGAATTTCAAGACTGCTGTTCTCTGTAGATCAAATTTCTAGTTCAATTAGAAAATCGATCTTTCTTGGCCACCTTTTCACACTCAATAGCTGTAATGGGATTTTTGGTTAAAGTCATGTTTTGCGTTTAAACAAAACAAAACAACCTCTGGCAATCTCACTGCGAGTTCACTACAAGGACTCAGGTCTTCCATTCATAAGCTCTGTGCAAATCAAGAATCCAAATGAAAGTTTTACTCCAGCCGGTTTATGGAAGACAGCATGCACGCTGACACTCACACGGCAGCCATTTAAAGGGCCAGCACATTCCGACGATGCAAGCTCCCCATCCCCCCCTTGCCATTTCCCTTTCCCGCCCCTCCCCCTGCCAGTCCCTAGATTGGTGGGTTGTGACTGGCATGCTTTAAAGATTTCCATCTCTGCTTGATAATGGCAGGCACCCACGTTGCTGAGGGACAGTTGGCGTCTCTTCAGAGGCAACTTAGCTATTGCCGTGACTAAATCCTTTCATTCCATCCCCTCCTCCTTGGGAAGATGGAAGAGCATTAAAAGTCAGGCTGGGGGTGGGGTAGCGACTTAGGAGGGTTGCATCCACCATCTTCCCCTTTGTCCCCCGCTTCCTATTCAGAAAAGCGTCCTTGTTCTGGCTGCATCTTGCAAGCTTCCTTCAGCTCGCCTAAGAAAGAAAAGCCGCGCGATTTTTCTACCTGCATAGAAAGGTAGAATAAATTCACGGGATTTTTTCTTCGTAAGTTATTGTACCGGAACGCTAAACATTAGTCTTTTAAAACCTCTTGGACCACTGCACAAAATGGGACAGGCGTGCTCTCCGACTGGATGATAAGATTCCAAGCTAAACTCAAAATGTTTTTAGGCGGGCGATACATTTTCTTTTCTCCGTCTTACGGATCAAAAAGACGGCTCCGCGCAGCCCCCCCCCTTTCTGTGTCAATCAAAGCGCCCTTTTCAATAACCGGACTCGCCTCCTCCCCCAAAGAAGGCATATGGACGGGCACTTCAAGGGGGTGGGGTGGGGGAGACAAGGTGCACATGTTGCCTCGCGCGAGACAAGGTTTAAGCGGAAGCGGCTTCCCTCTCCACCCTTTTGGTTGGTGGAGAAATAAATAATTATAATTTTTTTTTTTACAAATGTCCATTCGTGGAACCAAGCGAATAGTTGCGCGCCTATCTCGGAAGCCCGTGCCCCTTTCTTGTCACCCCCCCCCCACTTCCTTTTAAAGTATTTGCATTGTTAGGTCGGGGAGTAAAGAGTTGATGAAGCAAGAAACCAACCAGTTAGCCATCTCGCCCTACAAATTTAAGGTGCGGATAAACTGGACGATCGTAAGAACAAGGTATAGGGCGAGTCTAGCGGTTTTTTTTCTTCATCCATTCCGGTGAGAGGAGTGGAAGAGCAAGAATTTCCATCTGTCCCATTTTAAGAGGCGAAAAGGGGACCTCGAGCCAACCCGTCCTTGATTGGGGGGGGGGGAAGAGACTGGTTTTAAGAAATCGCCTTGTGGTTGTAAAGAAACACCTTGGCGTGCCGGTACGGAAATAACTTCGACTGTTATCTTCTTGCTTGCTTTCGCGCAGCAACTGTATAGGCATTTGCAACTATCCAAAAGTGGAAACGCTTTTCTACCTTTCCTTGTGGTCAACACTGAAGCGGTAGCACGCGTCAATAAAGACCAACTTGTAAGCAAATGTGTTTATGGGCACTCAAGCTCTTTTCTCCTATACCGCAAGTTCCAAGTGTACTGGTTTTAGTTCTTGAAGATTCGCATCTCTCAATTTACATCGGTAAAGGAGGCACACCTTCACATACCCCTTTGTCCCGCGTCATCCATTCCCACGATTGTATTTGGCCAATCCCGACTTTTTAAAGCCCCGTCTCACTAACATGATCCAAAGCCTGAAACACGGCAACTGGAAGTCCAGGTCTGGTGCGCCCACACACCGAGCGTCACCTTTTAGTCCCTTCGCTCCTTCCTTTCTAGGGAGGCAGAACTCCGATTAAGTTTACACCCAGAAAATCTCATTCAAAGAAGCTGGGGGGAGGGTGGGAGAGCAGGCCAGGAAAACAGGAGGAGGGGGTCTGCGATGGGGGTTGGGCTATGGTTCTCCCGACAGGGAGAGGAAACCTAGAATTAGCGTCCTGTAGCTGCGCTTCGCTGAAGAAATGCGCTCGATTGGAAAAAGCGGAAAAATTTCTCTTCGCAGAACCAACGGAAACTATAAATAAAAAAACTCAGTAATATTGAGAAAAGATAACAAGCCTCGGAACAGGAGTATTCTATGTGTATAAAGGGTGCCCCGCCCCTTTTTTGGCTCCACCACGTGGCTTCCTCTTGCAAACATTTTCACTCATTTTTCCAGGTCGATTTTATTTAGGGGCGGCGCTAAGTCCTGCCTCACAGTCGGAGACCTCCTTTGCCTCTTTCTCTCGGTGTGCGTGTATGTGTGTGTGCGCGCGCGTGTGCGACACACATGAGTTGCGACTCAAAAGGAGTTGGGGGGCCACTGGAAAAAAAAGAGCCATTTTCCCTAGCCCGCCATACGAACTTGCATCCAAATCAACCGTCCCCATTGATTCTACAAAACAGGGAACATTCCCCCTTCTTTCCTCTTAGACTATCCCCCCCTCCCCTTTTCCTTCCCACAACCAAAATAGACGGTTTTTCTTACTTTCCTACGCCCCTCAACGTAGAATAAGAGACTTTTAAAATATAAAGCAATTGTTAAAAGTTTCGGAAAGCCCAGTCGTCTCCCTCGCCTCACACCCGGTGTATGTGAGTTATTTTCTTCTTTCCCTCCCACCTCCCGTGACTCACTCCCGTTTTGGACCTACCCAACATTTTGTGCAAAACGCATCAGCCATGAACAAGCTGTATATTGGAAACCTCAACGAGAACGTGACTCCGGCGGATCTGGAGAAAGTCTTCAACGACCACAAAATATCCTTCTCTGGCCAGTTCTTGGTGAAGTCTGGCTACGCCTTTGTCGACTGCCCAGATGAGCAATGGGCTATGAAAGCCATCGAAACTTTTTCTGGTAAGCCAATGGATTTATCGCTCGCTCGTTCTGTCTTTTTCATTTCTTTTTCCCCCTTTCCTTTGGAAACCTTTGAGATTTTGGAATGAACAGTTGCTTTGCAAAAAAAGGAGCAACCCCGTATAATTTTATAAAATGCATATTGCCACTCAGAACCGCAAATACTAGCGGGCCGGCTCTTTTTGTATGTGCAAAGACTCATAAAACGTGGTGTTCAAGGATACGACCAGGCAGCCACACTTCGCTCGTATTCGCGCTTCCGCCCTTTCTTTAGCTCTCTGTAGTCATCAATGAAAGTTACTTTCGTTTCGTATTTTCCCCTCATCCACTGGGAGGGGGGTATCCCTTCGATTTCCCCCTCCCACTTTTGTTCGTGAGTATTAAACTAGGTGGCGAATATTTTAACTTGTTGGGCCTACAATTTCCTATCAACTTCCATAGCTATTCTAGAGGGCTCTTGTTTTTATTATCCAGCCAAAATGTCCTCCTCAGAAAGTACCCCATTCTTCTACTACTAGGATATTACATAAATCAGGCCTTTCCTATAAACAAATTTTCATTTGACAAAATGTGAATTAATATTCCATGTGTCTGTATGTAGGGGAATGGGTGATCTTTCCCCCCCTTCAGAAACCCCCTCCCCATTTCTTCCTTCCAAATTAGCCATCTCTTAACAGATAAACAAATCTCTCCATCACTTTTATATCTTCTCTGGGATCAACGCTGTCCCATTCCAGGTTCTTTCAATGCCATTTGGGATTTATCAAGCAATCCAGTGTTGTATTTTTGCTTATTAAGCGTGTGTGGTACTTCAGGGTGGGAAGTGGGGAAAAAGGAGGGGAGGTGTTGGACTTTGGCCATTTTGATTTAAACAGGGGTTTCCTGGGGCATGTGATGGGTGTATTAGCCTGAAGGTCGCCATGCTGTTTAGAGATTTGAGACAAGAGAAGCAGACGGAACTAGCAGAGCAAACCTAATGTTGACTTTTGCTGAGACCAGATGTTTTGTTCCATATTTAAAATACCACATCAGAGTTCTGGGCCTTATTAATATCACTCTTCTCAACTGAATATTTTCATTTATCTTCTTGAAAAAAATGAAAAGAAGATATGAATTATCTTGAAAACCAAGCAAGTTGGATGTAGGAATAGGCCTTACAATTCCTGTTTGTTTCCTCCTTTCCCTGGTGAACCAGATCTTCTAATGTATTAAAATGAGTTAAATTATTGCCCTTGGAATAAAATGTGTTTGGTTTTTTTTTTATCATATATTTTCCATTTGAAATCCATTAATTTTTTTTAATTAAGAGTAGAAAGATAGGAATGTCAAACAAGGAGTTTTTATGAAAAATGCACCTGAATCTCCTTTTTGGTTGGATTAAAACATGAAGAGTAGAGGGAAGGAGCAGAAGTTGAGTTACATATGACCATTGATATCCTTCTTTTTCAGTATACATTTTTTAAAAAAAAGCAAACTTGTGTTTTTAGGCAAAGTGGAGTTGCATGGGAAACAACTCGAGATTGAACACTCAGTCCCTAAAAAACAAAGGTAAAAGGTGTTTTCTTTGAATTTATCTATGTTGAAATACAACAGAGAAGATAAAATGTGTTAAAAATGCTAAGCTGGCATAAATAAAGCTAAGTTGCAAGAAGAATGTATTTTACATTTTTGTTTTACACTCCAGAACAAAATTACTTGAAAAACAAACACATTTTTAAAAGCCTTTCTTAAACTGCTTATTTATTTATTTTCACCTCAAATTACTTTGGGTTCATTAAAGATACAATTACATACAGATATGTTATTACTCTTCATTAACACTAAAAGTATAGTTCTTTGGATTAAATTTCAATGTTACTTATACTAATTTCAACATGACATGACTTTCTTGTGCTATGGTTTTTTTTTTTTTTAAATCTTTTTAGTTTTAAATTCTTGTTAAAATTGAGCAAATTAGAAATTTATTGGCCCAATTTTGAATGTAAAAAATACTTTCTATTTATTTCTGTAAATAATACAGAAATACAATAATACAGTATTACAGAAATACAATATTTCTGTATTTTTGTGTATGTATGTTTTTATTATAAAATATTGCATTTTATACATTTTTGATCTTTTCATTGTATTGCTTATCAAGCTTTATATTAGAATCTTTCAAAAATATGTTGTAGCAAACATCTTTTTCCTTCAGAGAAAAGTTGCAATTAATCCTTAGTCATATCAATCCTAGAAATTGAACATAAAATGTAAAATATATTTATATTTGTGATTCTTGCAGAAGAACTAAAAGAATTGTGATTCTTTTTTTTTTTAGAAGAATCTAATGGGAGGGAAGGGTAGCTGCCTGTTCATGCAATTCAAAGGATTATTTTTGTGCATGATTGACATCACAATTTCCTGCTCTTGTGTTCACACTGATTCTCATACTTCTTGAACTTCCAAACCTTATATAGAATATTTCTGGGAGACTAAAAAAATAATAATTCTGAAACATTGCAAGAGTCCCAAAAGCTGTTTGATTAATTTATTGGACCAGTAGAGTGGATTTTGTATAATGGATGAACAGTAATGTTTGTAAACAGTCTTTGTAGATAGATATACAGAGTATGTAAGGTGTTAAAGTGTGTCTAAGACAAATGTATTCCAGAAGCCAATTCCACAGTGAAAAAAACTTAAGAAATATTGTGGGGGGATTGGTAGTTGACGAAAAGGAACTTTTTACTCCTTAATATTTTTTTACAAAACATTTGTATAGATTATAGATGATTCTGAGAGATGATTGATTCTTACATAATGCTGAAATCAACCAATGCATGTAAATTAAATCTATTGAAGAATTGTGTACCTAGTGAATTATCTTCAATGCTTCTAAATATAAAAAAGATAATTTTTCAAAAAAAAATCAAATAATTTTCCAGATTAATCTACCCTATTAATCTAATCTACTCAGCACATCCTACTTACTAATTATAATGGTTGTGTTCAAGATTTTAAAATCTGCCCAAAATTTTACATCATATCGTTTACTATATGCTATATGTTGTTGATAAATTTCTTTAATATATTTTGAATTTTGTGTTCAAATATCATAATGAAATACATAATGATTTCTTCCAAGAAAATTTATATTTAATTTTTATAAAAATACATTGTTGATTCTTTTGGATTGCTATATTGAGTTTCATGTGTGTGTGTGTGTATGTGTCTTTTTCAACTTGTCTTGGGACTTGGTTTTCCTGTTTGGAATGATAACCAGAAGAGGAACTAGTTAATTCAGAATGTTTATAATAGTCTCAATAATAATATAGCTAATGAGATCTATTTTTTAATCACTTATCAACATTTATAAATGTTTCCAGTAATTTAGGTAATGAAATGTCTAGGAATAGTGCTATATATCTTCCAAGTTATCAAAATAAAATAAATCACACTCTGCTTATTTCATTTAAAAAAACATGATCAGCATTCTTAAGCCCTGTTCAAACTGTTTCCAGATGCTTTGAACTGTAGTTCCCAGAATCCCCTTCTAGCATGATTCATGCAGGCAGAGTGTTCTAGTTCACCATGTCCAGTAAGTGCAAGTTGGAGAAAGCTGAATTAGACAATGAGAAATTCAGGTTGTCTAAGGAGGATAGTTCTGGTTACTTAATTTTTTATTAAATCAGATGCAAAAAATTGAAAAAAAAGACATTTAATATAAATCTTAAAATTTATCTTCACTAGTATTGAAAGTTGTTTTTCAAAAACCTTCCTTCATTTTATTGAACTGGCTCTTGAAAAGTACAATTTGATTTGTATTGTATGCCATCCATCAAAATAAACAAATTTGAGATCATACATCCAGCATAATTAGCTAACAAATGCCTTTTGAGGTAAATGTTTTGCATTTTAAAAATAACTTTTAGGTAATGATAATTATTCTCAATCTTAAAAAAATTAAAAAAGTTGTATTGATTGAAAAGAACTTCTTCCAAGAAAGTGTGCTTTAATTTGCCACTTGAATATGTATAGATTTAGGGGTGGGGAGAGATTATTTGTGTTAGGAATGTTTTCTCTTGAACATTTATTGAAAGAAAAATAGTTGGAGAAAATTTGCAATTTTGTTAGCAGCAAAATTCTGTTAGTAAAGGAAAGAGTTAATTAAAACAACCTCAGAGATGTTTTAAGAACTCAAGAATGTTAAGAAATGTTTGGAGGTTAGGGGCGGGGTTGTCTCCCTCTGAAAAGATTGAAGTGGATAAAATTCGAGAGAGGTTGGGGAGGAGGAGAACAAATAAGAATGAGTAAAAAAAAAATAATAGGAGGGGAAATTAAGTGAATCCATCAATCAAACATTCCAAATAAAAGGATTGGAAGAAGTTACCCTAAACAGAATAAATCTGTAAGAACTAAAGTAAAAAAAAATGTTTCAGAAACATGTTTTTTTTAAGCAAATTAGAAATAGGTATGGTTTTAAATCTTGTTACCAAAGGATTTTTAAAATTAGGATGTGTGTGTTTGTTTGTATACTGATACTTCCTATTGATAAAATGTTATATAAGTTAGTGAATAATGAAGTTGCCCTGTGCCTTCCATTCTTTTCAAAGAGTCTGGGTCCCATCATGACAGAGCTAAAAGGATTTTGTCTAAGAAGGACATTTATATGTTAAAAGACGTTCTCTTACGTATCTGCTCATTTATGTTAAGTTAAAAAAAATATTATGTCCTATCTGGACTGCTATGTCTTACCAGATAAGTACCACTGAGCATTTTAAAGATGAATATAAATATTCAAGCTTCTGTAAAAAGGGAGGATGGATATTTTGATGGATGTTTGTGTAATCCTTCATAGCTTCAATTGAAGTTGGTAGTATCTGGTTGTCTGTACAAAAAATAAAGATATACTTTATTAACCTGTTCAGATTATGCCATCAATATTCCATAGTAAATGTCTGCAGATTTACAATGATTTACAACAATTTACATTATTTTCTTTATTTTAATCTTTGTTCATTGTCCTTCAGTTAAAAAAATTAAAATGATACTTGCTAGCATCAACCATAATAGCCTCAGCAAAAGATGAAATATCTTCTTGATGCTAAAATAATTTTTAAAAAGTTAAAATATATTATCCTATAATTTTCTGTTTTGCTATCTATAGAAACCATTGGAAAATTTATTAGTATCTCTTTGTATAAGTAAGAAATAAGCCCAGTTTTTCAACTGGGTTTGCATGTAGTAATAAACTTTAAATAACAGCAAGCAAGCAAGATAAAAATTATATATTGACTTTGCATGTATGTATTATGAATTGATTTCAATTCAGAGAATTTGAGGAACAGCTGAATACTCACTTCCCATTGCTGTTCAGAAATAAAGAATTAACTCTCAAAATAATTCTGCTGTTACGCAACCAACATGGAACCATAGATATGAGAACATATGATCAAAGACATCTCAGAAACACAAGTTCCTGGTATAGAAATGTAACCTCATTCTGTTTGGGATAATGCATGATTCATATGTTATGCCATTACTGGATATGTACTTATATTCCCATGCTTTAGGCATAATAAATCCGCATAAAAGAAACTTCACAGAAAAAAAACCCCTTGCTTTCTAATTCCTTTAGGTTAAGGATTGATATCCTATAGGTCACTTGCAGCAATCAAGATTCTGCTGGAGGAATTCATTGGCAAAAAGGCTTAATTTTTATCTGGGAGAGGTTAACAAGAGAATTAAGACAAGTTTGCCTTTGAGAGGTCTGCTCTCACACATACCTTTAAAGTCTCCCTAAAACCAAAACAAGTTCAGAAAGAGTTGATTGTGTCCTATCTGGTGATTTCCCAGGATTATTAGTTGACTTACTGGAGCAGGCTGTCAAACTCCTGGCCTACTGGCTAGATGCATCACGCACTGGCTACTCCCCGTTTAGTGAAGGGGAAAAAAGTCCCAATACATCACATAATGCCGCCATGACAATGTGAGTTTGACACCCCTGCATTAGAGTGCTGTCCTAAGCCCTCAGATGTTGTACACGCTGTGTTTGACAATTAACAGAAATATGTCTCTAATTAAAATGGTGAGTTATATTGTATAGATATTTGAAGTGCAATCTTGTTGATGTTTACTCAGAAGATAATTGCATGTCAAATTGCAATCTTGCTGAGTTTTTATAATTTTAGAGTGTCAAGGGAAGGAAGTAGGAAGTCGCAACCTGTTTCATTTAGTTAAAACATAATGTTTTCACTACTAAAAACTGTTTAGGTTTGCAAAATAAAAAAGGAATAGAGTTAAATTTTTACCTCAGAAATTGGATTTTTGTTGTTGCAATCAGTACTTCGTTTACAGAAGAATAATGAAAACTATACATTCACTTTTGAAAATCCAAGAATAAGAGAAAATACATAAGATCCCAGTTTTAGAAAATCTTGTGTAAATGACTTCCACTTTGAAGAAATTTTCAGTTACAGCAGGTACTATATTTGATAAAAAAAAATTGCAGTGTGAGAAAAAGTAGAGGTTCATGACTTTGGGCCATTTACTTTATCTCAGTCCAATCACAAGGTTGTTAATGGAGAAAAAATAAATAAAAGAATGGTATATGCAATGCCTTGAATTCCTGAAGGAAAGTGGGATATAAATTTAACAAAATAAACAACTTTCTCTAAGGGATAGTGGTTCTTGTGTTAAGCTATTTAGATATATTAATATGTGTATGTGATCAAATTGCTTGTGCAAGTATTAAAGACTGGTAGAATTAAAGCATATTTTTCATATTCTACCTTGTGCTGAAATCCATTTATCAAGTTAGAGCATTGCCAAAGCTAGATTGGAGAATTAAATGAAAATTCAAATTGTATCAAAGATACAAATTGTCTTGAAAAATTGCAAGTTGCAGTCCTGTGAAATTGCAGTCCTGTAATATGTTTCAAATTTGCTGTCCCCCATTCGTGAAATAGTAACAGTAATCATCTTCAGAGGTGAGTTATGAGAACTTGAACTTCAGAAAAGATCTAAAATAAGAATTGGCGTGCATAATGGCTCAGTGATGTGAGCCACTGATAAAGATTTCTTCACCTCAAATCCTGCTAGTGTTATGATAGACTTAGACAAACCATCTTCCCACTATATCAGAGGTGATTATATTGTTTTAGCTTACAAAATTTTGTAAAAACTACAACTAAATATAGCATATAAAGTACTCTGTGTGTGTGTGTGTGTGTGTATATATTGGATATCTATATCCAATTAACCCACAGTAAGCTCTACTGAAATGTGTAGGACTTACTGAAGGGAATTACTTGGGTTAATAATAGATTAAACCCTAATGATTTTCAATAGTAACTAATCAATTTTCTGAAGATGTAGAATAACTAAATTCCAAAATTTTATACATAGTAAATAGGAAGATTTCAGTATGTACGCTACTTTACATTTTTTTTTAAAAATGCTGATATTCAAGACCATAGCTTTTGTCACTAGAATAATTTATTTGAAGTGATTACCACTCTGATCTAATTACAATGATTACAGCAACATACGGCTTCCAGTCAATACATACATACTGCATAAAAACATGCAGACAGTTAGCATTGGTACCCAGGTGCTTAAAACATTTAGCTCTGATATTCATAATGCCAGTATGCCATAACATAGTCATGTTTCAAATAGTAATAGTGAAGAATCTTGTAGCAACTTAAAATAACTCCTTGTTCTTGTAGCACACCTTGGGACTACTTTGTAAGTTTTTAATGTGAAAGCATATTATCTTTGAAATGTGTGTGAGTGTGTGTGTGTGCGTGCATGCACATATATTTAAAATAACATTTCTAAATGTTATTTTACAACTTTGTGTTACATCGATAAAACACTGCAAGTTTGAATTAAATTTAGGTGTCAAATTCTTCTGACTCCTATGCAAACAGTTGAAAAACTTAATTGATTTCATTTCAGTTTCTACAATTTCCAGTGGGATATCTCATATGTGCTAGCAATGGAAATTGAAGATAAATTCCTCATTAATTACATGAATAAAATAAAAATTTGCATAAAATGGACTATGTTATATTAAAACTATAATGCCTGAATTGCATATTTTAAAGTTTTATTTTAAAATATAGAAGTAGAAAAAAGGATATGTGTGTGTGTGCTCATGTGATATTTTCAGGTGTATAGAGTCTTTTTTCTATAAGAGCTTCGTGTTACATATGTTATTAGCTGTTATAAATGTCTGTAGTAGTTTCAAGCATATCTTTACTATTTCAGGCATTGTCACTGTATCTTTTGTTTTATTTTTAATTTCACCCAAAATTTTAACTCAACTTTTAGAGACATTGAATCTAGAGATAGAATATGCTGGAGTGAATGGGTTGAATCATCAAGGATTGAATTCTTTTATCCATATATAAGATTCCAATGGATGTGTCTTTTTGCTCTTAAGCAGGCTATTTTATTAATAATAACTACAACAGCTACCATAAAAACAACACAAAATTAGCCAGACAGGAGATGGAATTAGCTAAAAAAGCAAAATAGAGGGAGAATAATCTGGAAAAAGGAAAGCAAGACAAAAGTTTTTAAAAGAAAACAGACAAGAACAAAAATGGAGGGAAAAAAATCCCATATCTGTATGCTAAAAGAGCCACAGCTGGCAAAGGAACATGGCTATGGAGTCAGTACTGCATTGACAGTTTTAAGAGATCCTCCAGCAATGCCTCAGGGATAGATTAAGCACATAGGAATAGCTGCCTAAACCGAGTAAGACCATTGATGTATTTAGGATAGTATAGCCAACTTTGAGTGGCAACAGCTTTCCAAGATTTTCGAACAGCCTTTCTTGGCCCTATCTGGGGTTACTGAGATCTGAACCATAGATTTTTGATAACCTTGGCTGATAATAAAACTCTATCACTGAGTTATGCCCTTTCAGTGCACAAGAGCCAGCAGATTTATAGGATGAAATAAACTATGATTGTGTCATTATATTGCCTGATCAGGTTTATTTGGAAGATAAAGTACCGCTCAAGGGATCTCCGCAAAGTAGCACAGCAGACAAGATGTCAGGGACTTTCTGTTCCAAAAATGGTGGCTGACAGAGTAAAATATTCTACAAATGATGCTTCTATTTTTATCTTATTTTTTAATGCTTTCGAGTCAGTCTTGACTCCTGGTGACTGGTTGAACCAATCCTTGTAGTTTTCTTGGAAGATTTCAGAAATGGTTTGCCATCAGCTTTTTGTGGGGCTGAGAGAGAGTGACTGGCCAAGGCCATCTAATTGCTTTATACCTAAGGTAGAACTGGAACTCATCATCTTCCTGGTTTCAAGCCTGGTACTTTTAATTATATGAAACCCACTCTCTCTGCGTTCCTAATAGCTGTTGTTAAAATCTTATCAGAGATCCTCAGCCCTGTGGAAAAATTAAAGCAGTAAAATTCCTTGTTATAGCAGTTAAATGCTTTTGACCAGAGTATTGTCTCTGTGTTAATGGATTTCAACAGAGGTCTTTAAAGAATAAAATTATCTTTTTTTACAAAGTACTAAGAAATTCCAATTCTTCAGAACTGGAGTGTCAAACTTGTGATCACACCCTGGCCACACCCATCGCCTGTTTAGCGAAGGAAAAAATTGTGATATATCGTATGACGACAACATGATGCCGCGAATTTGACAGCCCTGCTTTTAGAACTTGGTCACTATTTTATACTACTGGTACTTAACTACAATCTTTGGCAGAGACCTTATTAACAAATCTGGTTTCATAGAGTCATTCATATATAGGTAGTCCTCAACTTATGACCACAATTGACCTCAACATTTCTGTTACTAAGTGAAACATTTGTTAAGTGAGTTTACCCCATTTTACAACTTTTCTTGCCACAGTTGTTTAGCGGCAGTTGTTAAATTAGTGACACAGTTATTAAGTGAATCTGACTTCCCTGTTGACTTTGCTTGTCAGGAAGTTACAAATGGTGATTACATGACCCCAGGACACTGCAACCATCATAAATAGGAGTCAGTGGCCAAGCTTCAGAATTTTGGTCACGTGACCATAAGAATACTGCAATGGTCATAAATGTGAAAAACAATCATAAATCACTTTTTTCAATGCCGTAACTTTGAATGGCCATTAAACAAACTGTTGTAAGTCAAGGACTATCTGTAGAGGGAACTGGATATCTTTTTTGTATAACCAAATGGGTCATTTCCCTTGTCCCATTTTCCTATACAAAGCAGAAATACTTCATGCGGATGTTGTCTTCTAAAATCAAAGGTTCAGATGTGGAAAATCCTGACATGGACCAACTACATGCACTGCTCCCAAGGTCACAATCTTTCAACTCCTAATCCTCACCTCCTCTACTTATAGTCTTCATTTTGTACTCTCGTATGAGAGGCAGGTGCGGCATACAAATGTGTTAGTAACAGAAGTAGCTTTGGATAAAGAAGTCTCAGTTGGTCATTAGCTAATCTTAAACGTTTTCCATAAAACATAAGGGGGATTATTTTCTAATCCCAAACATGGTTCATCAGTGAGATGTGGATTTTCTTCTTCATATTATTGCAATTAAGAGATTTAGGCAAGTAAATAATTTGACAGTTGCTGTTCCACAGTCCAGCCTCGCAGATGAGATCTTGGACTTGGGCCTAGAAGATTTTATTTCAGCTCTGGGGTTTATCCGAATGATGAGCCTAAAATAGGTTACTATCATATTTTAGGTATTGTGGAATGGTCTTTCAAAGCATGTCTTAAAAGTTTTATCTAAATAAAATACCTTTTTATTCATTTTTCTAACATATCATAAAAATCAGATTTTGCTAGGAGAAATTTTAGAGTGGTCATATAATTAAATATTTTAGACTGGTCAGTAAGTATCCTGGATATGTAGTTCATGATAGCACTTTATGATTTGATCTTTCCACTGTATCAGTTATAGGCAATTTATAATAACACCTTATGGGACCGGTTGACATGCAATCAATCATTTCAACTTAGTCCTTTCATACAAAAGTCTAGGGTCAGTTATAACTTAGCAGGTTTATTTTAGCACTCCATGTTAGTTTTTTATTTTTTGCTATTGTTAAATAATATGAGAAATTAAAATCCTTAGGCTTATTGACATTTTTGCAACTAACTTAGAGAACTGCCAACATAAACCCTGTGCTATCTATCATCTTTTTGCTCCCTCTGGCTCAAGTAGTCAGAAAAAAAGCAGCATTTCTGCATAATAGAAAAGTATCAACAGGCTTGGGGCAACCACAAATATTGTCTTAACTATAGCACTTTTTAGAATACAACATCTCAATAGGGGAGGCTTCCCTCTCCATACAGTACTGACTCTTGGGAGGTGGGGATTGACAGAAAGCCACAGTGGTTGGGCATGGAATGGAGTAGCTGGAGTCTGGCTACATAATTTTGTGTATTCTGAATTCTTAGATTCTTTTACTTTATAGGTAGGACAAGTTCAATGAAAATCCAATGTATGTTTGTTTTTCTTATAACTGAAGGGGAGGAGGTTTCCCCAAGACCCCCCTTTTTTTTTCAGCAGATGGGCCATTGATTTTATTGTGGGTGCCATATGAAAAGTTCAACATGATCAGGAATAAAATGAATTATTTAATTGCCTGCCCAATGGTTTCAAGCACATATTTGTAACAGGGTGGGCATAGCATGCCTGGATAACCCAATTTGGTGGTAGGGGAAAGAAACAAATAGTGATTTTACCTGCAAAGGTGATATAAATAAACAATATATTTTAAACAGTTCTTCTCCACACAGATACAAGTAGGTCCAGATGTTTTCCATATCGATTATTATGAGTGAATATGGTGTGTCAGCACACAGTACAGAAAACTTCTACATATTCATGTATTTCTTTAAATGGATTGCATTCACTGGACTGATATTTCCATACAACTCTGCAAAAAGTTCAATATATGAGCCCAATATGATTTTATAATCTTAATATCACTATAACATGTCAAGTTGGGAGAGGCTGGTCTGAGCTGCCTCTGTAGCTTTCTGCATCCAGTAATTGTTTCTATAATGCTCATTATGAAGATCAGTACATTGGCAAGGCATAATAATTTGGAGTATGATAGTTGTCACATTTTATTCAATAGTCACTCAAAATTATTGATGGCAATTATTCTGTTCCTGGTGAGAACAGGTGCTACAGTTCTGATTTGATCCCAAGTAGAATATAAGAACAAATATTGTTTCCTTCACAGATGATACTTTTTTATTTTTTGGACTCGGGGAATGTGTAGGCATTGCCATATTGACTGGAGTTAATTTAGTGGATCTAAGGGTATTTGAGGTGCCCATTCATGAATAGCACACCAGATCTCAAAAATGCAATCTGTTACAGCTTCATCACGCTGATTTTATTGTCTTTCTAACCCTCCAAAAATCTACCAACTACCTGATCTAAACTCAGCATCCACTATAAACTAAATGGCAATTGCAGACATCATATCTCTAGACATGCCCAGACAACTAACTGCCCAGCATGTTAGGACCACTGAGCTGTTATGACTTTTACTTGCAGTTTTATGGAAATCTACTTGCATAAAACAGGGCTCCTGGAGGAAGCTATGTGGACTAGACTCGATGCAGTCATTTGTATTTTTTGATTGCATCCTTTGAATTGAATTTTAGAATCATTTGAAAAAAAGTAGTTAATGTTCAGATAAATTTTAAAAAATTAGTCTTGTTTGCTGCTACCTGTTGACGTGACTGTTCCTCTGGTATTCAGAGTCAAAGTTGGCATCGTGTGGTCCAGTCGGTTTCTGTCCATTTTTCTGGAAAAAAATTTTATGACTATTTCTCCAGAGTCCTCAAGAGAGTTCTTAGCATCGAGGTAATAATCTTTGAATTATGCTTTTTACTTTTTGGAGCAGATGCATTTAAACTTATTATTAGACCTCTTTCTTATTCCTTTGCCATCCCTTGTCCTTACTATTTCTGCTTGTACAATACTTGTTCCCCTTCCTCTATATGCTTTGGACTGCAGCTTCTATGAGTACCGGTCAAGACAGGTAATGGAAATTATAGTTCAAGCTGAATAGCACAAGATGGGAATAACTGTTTCAAAATGGGTTAAATAAGGGCTTCCTAAACTTTATTTCATGATGGCCAAATTGCTTTTCAAAAAGTCCTTTTTACCTAATGTAGATAAATAAATTAAAATGCCCCCACTGTGATTAGGTTATGAGTTTGTATGTGGTTATTGAAAGAAAAACCACTTTTACTTGATTCTGGGAATTTACTCATGTTTGAGAAGTGCTGAGTTAAAGCATTTCTTTATTTTTTCATTTGTGTTTCTTGAATATTTCATAAGTTTCTTGTAAGGGTGCATAGCTATGATATTGTTAAAACAAGAATGCAGGGAAATTCAACTTGCAAATCTTTTGAATCCCTATTGTAGTACAAAGCCCCAATACAGTACCATGTCTTAGCACCGTGATGGCAAACCTATGGCACACGTGCCAGAGATGGCACACAGAGCCCACTCTGTGGGCATGTGCACCATCGCCAGCTGCTCCTCTGGTTTCTGAGGCGACGGAAAACAAAATGAAAAACAGCCAAAAAACTGATTTTGGCCCTGAAAAACAGCCAAAAATGACCCAAACCAGGCATGTGAGCACTGGCCAGCTGATTTTTGGGTTTCCAGCGGTCCGGTATGCACACATGCATGCGCATGCACATGTGTTCTGGTTGGGCATTCGTTGATGAAAAGGTTCACCATCACTGCCTTAGCATTTCTCAACTTCAACAACTTTTAAGATGTACACTGGATGGGAATTCTGGGAGTTGAAGTCCATACAGCCTAACATTACTGAGGCTGAAAAATACTGCCATAGATAATGTACTATGCCTGGAACTAATACAACAGTCAGATATTGGCTAAGGGAATTTCAGAAGTTGCTGTCCCTGCTCATTTGGAATTTTAGAAATTATAGAAACCATCACTATATAATTGTTAATCCCCCAAAGACTGTTGAAAGATGTTTTGGTCATTTTTTTAAAATCAGCTAATAAGAATTAGCTGGCCACACATTTTTAAAAAGATGCTCTGCCATTACCCTTCGACTTATAACAGTTCATAGTGACCATTTGTAGTTAGAACTGATAAAAGTGGCCATTTTTCAAACTTATGACTGTTTCAGCATCACCAAGGTCACATGATCCAACTTTGGACCCTAGCAACCTGTTCATATTTATGACGATTGCAGTGTCTCACAGGGTCATGTGTTCACCTTTTGCAACCTTCTGACAAGCAAAGTCAATGGGGAAGCCAGATACACTTAACAATCGTATTATTAACTTAATAAATAGAAGTGATTCATTTAACAACTGTGGCAAAAAAAGTTATAAAATAGAGCAAAACTCACTTAACATAGCAGCATAAATTTTTGGTTCAATTTTGGTTGTCAGTTGAGGACTTTCTTTACAACGCAAACAAGTTTTTGTACTGCCCTTGCTTCCCCTCCCAAAAAAACCCTGATGGTACTTGCATGCAACTACATTCTGCATGAAATCAACTATAATTACTAATCCTTCTGTTTCTTTTAAGAAAGGGATAATCTCAGATGTCTGTCCAATTCTGAGGCATATTTACTCCCATGAGTATGAGGATAGCTTCTGTTTTTGAGTTTAACTCCTGTTTCTTTTCTCCCTTTGCTGAAATAGCTGCCATTTCCTCTTCTTCCTGACTGTCTAGTCAGTGGTGTGGTTAATTTTGGAGGATTAGGAAAATAGTGGCCATGTTTTTAAACTCCTGCTAGCTCCATCATCGTTGTTGGCAAAATAAAATATATAATGTTGGCATTACCTTTGTCTTACTGCTAAAGCATAGGAAGTTGATAAACTTCCTAATATAATAAATTGATACATCTATCTATTATTTTAGAAGCTAAGTGACCTATTTGAGTTGCCATGACGAATAGGTGGCAATACAAATCTAATAAATAAATTTAAAAAAATATTTCTGATAGTTTCTGCATGTTCTGTACAATCAGACAAACAAATTCAATATGCTTTAGATCCCTTCACTCTAGAAGCAAAGCCTTGTCTTAATTCCTTCTCTGGGAATTAAGTCACCCCTGAAAAGACGGCCTGGCCATTTTTTGGGGGCTCAAAAAAAAAAAAAAAAAAAANCCATTTTTTGGGGGCTAAAAAAAAAAAAAAAAAAAGACCTGTCCTTATTATATGAGAAACACAGTAGGATATGCTAGCATTAATTTCAAGCATAATTGAGCACAATTACAATAATAAGTCGTGAGGTCCTAATGTGGTCATTATGGAAGCAGACCTGATTTTAAGATGCAGTGATTATTAAGTGAATGAGGCGGTCATAAAGTGAATGGACTGGTTGTTAAGCAAACTCATTGTTTGTTACGGGACAGTTTTTTTCCTGAAACCAGAAGTAAATACTTGTTTCTGTTAAAAACATGGGATATGATCACAGGGTGCTGCAAGTAGCTGTATCTTTGAACGGTTGCTAAGTAACCGATCATAATTTGAAGACTACCTGTAGTGAACTCATTTTCTGAGTGTGGGTCTGTAGCACCAGCAGGATATGATAGGGTGGATAAGATAGGGTGGATAGGATCAACAACCTTCAGTGGAAAAAGCAAGGAGCATCCCTCTGGAATTATCTCACAGGTGAACCAAGCATGTGTCACAGGATGCTGGTTGGCTCTTGGAGAAAGGAGATGGAATGGAGTATTCTAAAAATGGTTGTCTTGGAGTTCTGACAAAAGGCTTTTCACCCTGTACTGCTTGATGCATATAAAATCTATCTGTCAAGTCAGGAGTGGAAATCACAGGAGCTATCAAAGCTTGTGCAGAAATCCCCCTAGCCAAAAAGTGCCAAGGAAGCCCCTACAATAGCTCTCCATGCAGCTGCTGGTCTTTGCTTTGCGCTTGAGAAACTTGGCTTTATCCACTGGGGAATGAGAATAATAAAAGAGAGGGATCACGATGTTCAATGCCTCGATTGGATTTACAGCCTGGCACGTGCCCATTTTTCAGTCGCAGCTGGCTTTTCCCAGAGCTTTGCCAAGTCTGTTGGCTCCATGGCTTCTGGTGAGATTGCAGCCTTTGATACCGTAACATACAAGGTTATATGTTCCTACCCTGGTTTTTTAATGTTGGCCCTGATGTCTAGGAGGAGCTTTCAAGCTTGGCAGGGCTAATATAGCAACAGGTTGCTGGAGTTTTTGCTCTTTTCTATGTGTGAGAGTCTCCGGTCAACTGAACTTGGCAGCTGGTGCATTCTAGTTCCTTCCTATTAATGTTGATAGAAGCAGACTCACTGCTTCTGAATTAAGCATCCCTACTGTTTGTAGTCACTAATTATTCTCCTTTTATGTTAGAGTTGAACTATGTTACAATTAAGGATCCTGGACTAGATGGACTAAAAAGGGAGATTTTTTTATTGCTTTTATTCAAATTCTTTACCATTCAATGCTGCTTTTCTCTTCAAATTCCTATTAACTGAATGATAATTCCTGAAAAAGAAAATGCAGAATAAGATAAGACATTAGGGTTAGCTTTTGTAAACAATGGTGTGGTGTCACAGAAAGCTTTTGCATGTATTAAGAAAAAAAAATCTGGATGTTATTTTTTCCGAGTTGGAATTGAGGGAAGAGGACGAAGAATGGAAAAAAAGAAAAGTTGATTAAATGGCTCTTGACTTTTGAGATACTATAAAATTTTACTTTATCCATTTGTTATTTAATACACACATGGATTCCAAGTGTGTATACTCATACATACATGTACATGCACTGAAATCTGCTGCAGAAGATTTTGTATACAGATTTGAAGAGATACCTTTTCTAAGTAAAGTGCTACAATAATGTATTGCCTATTGTTTAAATATCACCATTATGCTATTATCTTATATACCAGTGGTCGCAACCAGTGGGCTGGCGACCACTGGTGGTCTGTGAGAAAATTTTGGTGGTCCACAGAAAAATGTCACCTCCAAAACAATTAATCCAGGCTGGGTGGGAACACAAGGCTACACTGCCCACAAAAACACAAGGTTTGTGTCACTTGTATTGCGAACAACACAAGGATGTGACGGGAGGGGGGAATAACGGAGGAGGGGAACTTGCCCCACGCACCTTGCCTGGCCACTGGGCTGCTTCTTTCCTCTTCTTTCTTCTTCTGCTTTTGGATGCATGCAAGGAAACCAGCAAAAATCTTTCCCCAAACTCCTCCAGAAATGAGTTTTTGGGACCCTGCAGGGCATCCTGCTCCAAGAGGCTGAGCTGGCAAAGATTTATTTCTGGTGGAGTTTGGGGGGAGAGAAAGAAAAACTTCTGCTGCTTCTGCTGCTTTCCTTGCATGAAGCCAAAAGTCT
>BHFT01057522.1:0-25060 GCA_004320025.1 Laticauda laticaudata
TTTTAGGAATAGTATTAGTCTTTAAAATTCAGGTTCCAGGTACCTTAAATAGATGTTCTCCATTCAACCCTGTCAGTAAAACTTTCTCCTTTAAACTTCCTTTGGCACAATCTTGTCCAGTCGGGTTCTTCTTTGAGGTGACCATTTTTGACCACCGCTGCAACCACCTTTGGGAAAGGGAGTAATGGTCAGCCAAGGAGGAGAGATGCAGCTCTCCTCAACCCCACTGATGGCTCCCCCTTCTTCACCACTTCTATGCGGTGGCTTCAGCCCCAAATCTGGGCGGCTCGGGGCACTCCAGCGGTGAGCATGGATCAAAACCGTGCACGATCGTGGATTTCAGTCCGTCACTGAAGAAGCCCGAACCGGAAGTCGAAATAAAATACTTTTGTTCGTTTAATATGTACAGGTGGTCCTTGACTTTATCACAATTGAGCCCAAAATTTATGTTGTTAAGTGAGACATTTGTTATGTGAGTTTTGCCCCATTTTCTTGCGACAGTTACTAAGTGAATCACTGCAGTTGATAAATTAGTAACCTGATTGTTAAGTGAATCTGGCTTCCCCGTTGACTTTGCTTGTCAGAAGTTGCAAAAGGTGGTCACATGATCTTGGGACTAGAAGAGGTCATAAATATGAACCAATTGCCAAGCATCTGAATTTTGATGACATGATCATGAGTATGCTGCAGTGGTTGTAATTTTGAACGGTCACTAAACAAACTGTTGCAAGTCCAGGACTACCTGTGTATGTTGAAGGGGCAGATCATAAAAATGAAAGATGTTGCACTAACAGTAGATTTTTACTTATGGAATGTCTGTAGGATCTGAATATTATGGTTCAAGTATTTCTACATCCCCCTTTCCCAAAAACAGAACAAAATGTTGCTTTTGTTACATTGGTTCCTCTTCATCTCCCAATTTACTGCTCTAACCTGTGTAATAGCTTATTCTATCCAGTTATTTCATGTCTGCCTTTTTGCTAGCTATTCATTTATTATTTGGTAATTATTTTTAATGTATCTAGACTTTAAATTGTGCAAAGCATTAAAAATGCTTTACCTAGTGGGCTAGCATAAGGAAATATCCTACCTCCTCCCCAAATTGTAGAAGCAGATGTGGTCTTTAGATTCTTTAAATATTATGATGTGTAAGGCATTCGAATGTTACTTCTCCTCCTTTGGGGTGGATCCGTTGGGAGAATCCTCTGGGAAGCTTAGTACTAAGGGTCTGTAGAATGATTCCCTTTCTCTTCTGTTTGTATTGGAAGATTTGCCTCTTCTCGAAGGGCAAAGTGGGTAGATGGTTCCCTTTTAAAAACTACCGGGAGGGGTGGAGAGGAAGCTGCCTGGCCAGTCTGTATTCTTTGAGGACTGACAGAGGGAATGAGAGTAAAGAAAACTTAAAGAAGGGGAAAAGGTGCACAGGGGGGTTTTGGGTGGCTGGAGCAAGAGGACAGCGCCTGACAGTACAAGGGACGAGACCATGATCTGAAGCTCTGGGGCGGGAAGCAAAGCAAGGCGTGGGGGGGAGAGAAACGATTGCATCACCCTCCCTCTGCCACTTCCACCTACCCAACCCCAAAAGACTCAACGACTTGCAGGACCTTGTTGATGCAGCTGCCATCAATCAAAGTGATGGCCCTGTGGGAGGGCAGGTGGTTCTCGTCAGCAGCAGGGTCTGTCTCACCGCTGCTCCTGTTGGAGATGGCACTGGTGAGAGAGGCGCCAGCGGCAGCGGGAACCATGGAAGCTATAGCTTCCCCGTCTGAGAAGCAGCTGAAACGCTGCCGGTGCAGGAATGTGTAACACTCCAAATACGGCAGCACACGGGCAGAAGGGAAAACAACAGCAGTGGAGGAAGCAACAGCGGCAGGCATGATGCAATGTGCCCTACCACCACCGACATCCACGCTGCCACCACCCGCCCACTGACCCGGCCTGCACCCAGCACCATACCTGCTCTCCGCGCTCTACCATGATCAGCCATTAGGAGTAGCTTGTCGTGAGGCATGGCTGCCCTCAGGATGTTCCTAACGGCAAGTTCCCCCACTCCCCTCCAATTTTGCACATTTTAAACTTGGCCTAAATTTGGGGGGAGGGGCTTAATTTCACCTTATGCCTAGAAAACATGCTGGGTCTTCCTATTGGGAGGGCGTATTGTTGGAGAAACACGGTATATCTATATATCTATATCTATCTATCTATCTATCTATCTATCTATCTATATGTTTTATATATCCATATATATGAATAACATAC
Source organism: Laticauda laticaudata (assembly GCA_004320025.1). NCBI lineage: Eukaryota > Metazoa > Chordata > Lepidosauria > Squamata > Elapidae > Laticauda > Laticauda laticaudata. The sequence goes on from BHFT01057522.1 coordinate 2,260, forward strand.
ATGGATGTTATATGGAGTATATATATATATAGTATATATATATATATGTTTTTTTAAGCTTTCGCGGGTACTTAAATGTGTGCTGTTTAGCTTCCTTCAGGTATTATCCCACGTCATTGTAGTTTCTGTTAAAGTTGTAGCAACGTTTCATCAGAATCTCATCTGCCATCATCAGGCTTCTGTATTGAGTTAGTTCCTGGTTTCAGATTTGAGGCTGGTCCATTCTGATTGGTTAGGAGCCTGGGTCTGTGTTCATTGGACTTGGAGTTTGATTGATTGGTGTTTTCTGGTTTCTCTGTCTTTTTTGTGGCTTTGATTGGCTGGCAACACTCTGTTCTTGTGTTGGAGGCTTTTCAGTGCAGCTTGGCTCCGTGTGAAAGGACGGCTGCTCTTCATTAGCAAGCTGTATTATTAGCAAGCTGGGTTTCACCTGGGTGCCTGGTGGGGGTGTTAGAGTTGGAGCTATCAGAGGAGTCTGCATGAATAGAAGAGATGATTCCAACACTGTCAATCCTTTGGAAGCCTGCACTCTCAAATAGAAAGATCTCCACACCAACAAGCCAGGCAAACACCTGGGCACAAATAGACTCCCTCTGATAGCTCCAACTCTAACACCCCCCACCAGGCACCCAGGTGAAACCCAGCTTGCTAATGAATAGCAGCTTGCTAATGAAGAGCAGCCGTCCTTTCACACAGGAGCCAAGCTGCACTGAAAGCCTCCAACACAAGAACAGAGTCAGTCAAAGCCACCAAACAGACAGAAGAAAACCAGAAACACCAACTCAATCAAACTCCAAGTCCAATGAACACAGACCCAGGCTCCTAGCCAATCAAAATGGACCACAGCCTCAAATTTGAAACCAGGAACTAACTCAATACAGAAGCCTGATGATGGCAGATGAGATTCTGCTGAAACGTTGCTACAACTTTAACAGAACTACAATGACGTGGGATAATACCCGAAGGAAGCTAAACAGCACACATGTAAGTACCACACGAAAACTTTAAAAAAATATATATGTATGTATGTATGTATGTATGTGTATGTATGTATGTATGTATGTATTATAGTCAGCTTTGTTTGGGTATTTTCCCACATTATAGTTGTGTTTTACAGTTGTAAGTTGTAGCGACATTTTGGTAGAATCTCATCTGCCATCATCAGGTTTCTGTATTGTGTTTGTCTGTGAGTCAGGCTTTCACAGCCATTTCTGTTTTAAATTTGGTGCTAGCCTACTGCTGTGTTAGAGTTATCTTTTCTTCATCTTGATTGGTTGGGAGACTTGGTCTGTGTTTAACCAATCAGGATGAAGAAAAAAAACATTCTAACACAGCAGTAGGCTACAACTTTAAAAGAACAACTATAATGACATGGAAAAATACCCAAACAAAGCTGAATACTATACATATAAATACCTGCGAAAACTTAAGAAAACACACACACACACACACACACACACACACACACCTCTTTATCTTTTAGAAGTATGTATCTTCTTGCTATTGTGATTAAGGAAAAGTATACTTTGCAATTTCATGCAGACATGTTCAGTCCAGAATTGCAGATTTGTTCTGATTATAATTTGGAACTCTTTTCTGAAGGACAAAGGTCAGATCACAAATTCAGTCACAGATGAAAAATGGAAGACATAGGAAATACAGGAGATATAAATGTGTGAATTCAAGGCTGTCTAACATAATGCATAATTCAACTCATTTTCTATAGTTACTTGGTTCTGTTATTTATAAGTGTAACAAACATTAGTCCTTCATTGTAATTAATTTTCCATTCTCTGATTTTAATATTTCTGTGATGTTATTAATTTGATAATAGATATAATGACAAAGGAAAGCGATGGAGTTTTTATCTGCAAAGCCTGCATATAGGAATATATCTTGATTATTGTTTCAGCTAATGAAGAGGGAAAAACTCATATTTTGAATCTATGTTTGTGAATGCACATTTACTACATATATCTGTTATATTCCAGTTTATCTGCCAGTTCTTTGACAATATCTTCTGGAAGCAGTCGAGGATCATTGGCATCCAGCCGTGGGTCATTGGCATCAAGCAGAGGCTCCCTGAGTTCAGTTAGTTTCACAGACATCTATGGTCTCCCTCAGTATGATAAATCTGATATTGCTGTTGAATATGGTCATCATATGCGATATGATCTACTTTCAGCTGATTCTCATAACAAAGATGTACAGTATCATGAATCTATCGGATCTCCAGCTAGTAGTAAACAACGAAGATCCTTAGATACTCCTCTGTCTTTGGCATCATTGTCATCAAGATCATCACTTTCTTCACTATCACCTCCAAGTTCTCCCCTGGACACCCCCTTCCTACCAGCTTCTCGGGATTCTCCATTAGTTCATAAGTCAGAAGGGTATGAAGAAGTAACATACACAGGTGCTTCAGAAGTACTTCGAGCACAAGGCTCTGTTTTGGGTGAAGACAAAGGACAAGAAATTGTGGCATTTAAGGCTACTGAATATTCCACAAGAAATGAAGCCGGGCTGCAAATTCTCAATATTCCAAATTCTGGTGGTAAGTTAATTTTTAACTATTTATATTTCAGATATCAACAAAACAATGAATATAGATCGGATGTCACAACCTACAAAGCAGCTTATCTTAAAAAAATAACAGTTGTACATGTTTTGCTTTGGAGGAAAAAAGGCTGAATGAAATTGTGAACAGTTAGCATGTCTGTGTTTCAGTTAAGTAAACATTAAATTATTATAGTAAGTTTTAAGAGAAGGAAATAAAATGTTTTGCTGGCTTGTTACACATTTTAGCTTTTTAATTTGTTCATATTCTAAACGCCTTCCTATCTATTTTTGAAACAAAATGAGGGAAACTATTTTAAGTCCTACTGAAATTATAGGGCAAATTAATTGTAATTTGAAATGAATAAAACATTTGTGCTTTGAAACTCATTTGCAGTGTTTTGAGCCTAAAAAAAGACATTTATTTGTTCATTCATTCAGGTTTTAACATACCACAATCACGCAGTTTATAGCGTCACAATAATACAACAAAGGCAGTGTAAAAACAATGTACAATTCAAATTGCAAAACCGAATAGAAAGAAAAATAGTAAAGATGCAAGAAACGAGGCAGAGGAGATGTTACTGAAAAATTATTTTAAAAGTTCTATTTGTAATCATTTTCTAAAAATTACTGCGGACAGGGCCCATTCCATGGTGTCAGCACAATTGTGCAGAAGCAGCACATTCCAACTTTGGCTTCCTTGATCCTCTGAAAAAAAGAAGACAACATTTCTTTGTTCTTTACTGGCTGGGACAGAAGAGATAATTTTCTCAGTATCCAGGTTCCAAACTGAAAGGCTTTTTATAGGTTAAATATCAGCACTTTAAATCTATTCAAAACGGAACCAGTAACCAGTGCAGGGCCTGTGATATTGGTATAATACGCTCCAAGCCAGTTAAAACACGGGACACCATGTTCTGAACTGAATTTTTGGATAATTTTCAAAACTCCAACTCTGATGGATGGAACATTGTATATTTATTTCATCTCCAATGAAAGGATTTACCATTTCAAGTAATATAACTCTTCTAATTTCTCTGATTGTGATTTCTAAGATTACTTATTTTCATTTCTAGAGAAGAGTGTAATTTGAAGAAAAAGGCAGTAGTTTCCACCACTCCCACACCACTTCTGCTATAAACTGACCAATAATTGCCGTAATATGTATTTTAGTTCATTTTTTTTACCAGTTTTGCTACATTATAATATAGAATTTAATTTTTCAATGTTATTAGCTAGCATTTTTTAAAAAAATATTTGCTAATTGCTATGGGACTGTGTAGGATCATTTTTTAAAAATTGAATATATTACAGATTTATCTGCTTTATACCCATGTGATTGAGTTGCTTAGGCATTTCCATTTTCCTTTTCTCATTTTGCTAGTTTTCATATTTAAAGGTTAGGGAAATAAATGAACAAAACTGTTGTTGCTTTTAAATGTAGTTCATAGGGTAAAATAACTGCCATCTAGTGTTGGAGTACCATGAAATTTGCTCATTTTCTGAAATAATTCATTTGATCTGTTTTTGATTTATAGAGACATGAGTATTCAAACTTTCACAAATGCTGTTTTTATTTCTCTGCTGAGTATAAAAGGAAAGAATAATTATTAGTACAAATTCATATTCTTTTTTTTAACAATATTTTAAATGTGACAGAAATACAATTTTGGATGCAGAATTGAACGTAAGATACCATAAATCCGCACTCTTAGGTTAACAAGAATGGTTCCATTAAAACAATTGGTTCTTCTTTTCCACAAAATAAAGATGTTACTGTACATTTTGATAAAAGCAATAAAGTTTAAGTGTTTCATTTATTAATTGTAGAATATTTGTTTGTGATAAAGAATAAAGAACATATATTTAAAGAATAAAGATAAAAAATATTTCTCTTGTACTATAGACTGTTAGCTCTCATTAATGAAGTTTGGAGAGTACTGTTGATCTAACCTTCAACATTCATTTTTTTTCCTGAGTTGCAGAATTTCAGGGGATTCTTAAATCGGGGGCAGGGGGTTAATGAAAATGTCAGATTGGCAAACTGGTTCCACATTTCACTTAAATTATTCCTTTATTTTATTCTTCATGTGGCACAACAGAAAAAAATGCTGTAAGTGATTCTAGATTTACTCTTTTTTTTTCTGCCTGTAAAGTTAATGTGTATTTGTAGAGTTTGGGTTTTGTTCTGCATGTTTAAAAACCAAAATATTTTTTATGATTTCATTAAAAAAAATCTTAGGAGTAACTATTGTTTCCTAGCCATATTGGATTAATAGTAATGTAACAATAAACTAGAATAGCTGGTATTAATAATTGTTGTGCTTAAGGATCTTAAATATTTAGGTATACAATCTCTACCTAAGTTCTTCTACTAGCTAGTGTAAGCTGAACAAAAATATGGAATTCTAATATCTTGCTTTTCTACTTCATCATTTGATATTAGCTACATGTTCTCTTATTTGGTATTAACTATGTTCTCTTTTGAAACTTTTGCTGCCGTTCCCTAACCCTAACCATTCCCTATCAGATGGCTAGCATTTAGCCAATGCTAGTTGATCGCAAGAAGCTAAAATGATTTAGGCTTGGTTCTTTGAAGCAAAACTATCAATTAAACCCCAAACTGTAAGCTAGATTGGGAACTGTGAAAGCAAATTGAAAACTAAACACAGAATAATTTTACTCAATTAATCAATGTTGTAACACAGAGTCAAGATAATTTCAAAGAAGACTTTATTACTTAATCTTTTAAAATGAAGTTTCTTTTCAGAGTCAATAAAATATTTAAAAGTGGGAAGACAGTTACTGCACAAAATGACAAACTCCTCAGTGAAAATCTGTTTCTGTCATTTGAGTAAGAAGCATGTCTTAACTTGCTGGCAACAGCAGTGTTACCAAATTGAAACAAGGTAGCAATATTATCTTTAACACTTCAATATAGATAAACATCAGAATATAACAATTATAGAATTAGATTCTAAGTGTTAAGAGCATCCTATTTTTAAAAACTGAAAATAAAAACAAAGGTTTTGTATGGCAACCAAACAAACTGTAAAATTGTATTACAAACTTTCTTGCAGTAAGATAGACAAAATCTTATACTTAAAATTATAAATATATAATTTATAGCTATAATATAACATAATTATATATAATTTTTTCGAGAAATAAACTATGTATCACTATATTTCTGGTAACACTAGCTGGCTTTGCCAAGATGGGAAGCTGACAGAGTTCAGTTTGACTAATAAAACTGTAGACTAGGAAGTCTAAATCCTGAAGAATAAAATGACAACATATTTTCTTTGTTTGCATTGTGCAATATAACAAAAGTTTGCTTATTATTTTGTTACTGATCTTAAAAATACTTTGCATTTTTATGGCATAATTATTTTCATGTGATTTTCAATAAAATCATTCAACTTGGAAATATTTAAAATTATAATTGACATGATTCATTAATAAAACAGGTAGAGGTAAAGATCGCTTTAAGAAAACACTTGATATAATTATAATTTAATTGAAACAAATGCACATAATTACTTTCAAATTATATGAAACTCATACTTTTGGTGTTTGATTTCATTAGTTGGCTCCTCTTAATGTGCTGCATATATATAATTGGTATTAGTAGCTTGCTTAAAGGGTCCTTGTGTCATTTGTTCTTGGTCATTGGCTGAATGACTATTGTGCTGTTTGCTCTGATTTCCATTCATTGCCAACTTGAATTTAAATCTAAGATAAGATATGGGTTATTTTATATTTGTTTCTCTTGTTAGTGAAAGAAGTCATAGGCCAATTTACATTAATCAGTCTGTTAATCTGTTAACAATCATAAAGAGAATCATAAAGGATTGTGAGTAAGTGTTGGATAATTTATATAATCTGAATGCATCCAATTATCTTCTATATATTCATGCTAGTGGACTATACTCATGTTAAATTGTTAATGGTTTATAAATATATTCTTTATTGCTTTGATTTAGCATCATGTATTATCTTTTTAATTTGGAGTGAATTGTATGGGTAGTCATGCAAGCATGTGCTCAAGACTCAGTTAAAAGTATTCGGATGCAAATTTAAGGTAGGCCAGTGTGTGTTAAGATTTCAATATACATATGACACATTTAATATATTTGTATTAGTAAAATATATTTGTATTAGTAAATTCCATTAGGATGGAAGAGAAAATAGGAAGAGGGAGTATTATGAATGCTAGCTTTATTTATGCTTTACATATTAAAAGGAGAGGATAAATCCAATAAATAAACAAACTTTCAGTGTAACTTATCTTTACTGTTTTCCATGTTGTAGCTGTGACCTTACGTGAAGATAGTACTAGAAGATTGGAAAGGAGATCCAGGCGAGTCTCAGCATGTCTGTCCAATTATTCACTGGCTAGTGACAGTGGCGTGTTTGAAGCTTTAAGCAAAAGGTCAGGTTGTACAAATATTTGTAAAATGGAATTATACTTAATTCCCCTTAAAATTCCCCTCAAAAATACTTGATGAAGATCTTTTTATCTTCTACTAGATAAGATTAATGGCAAATAAAATCTGAGCAAAGTAGGTTTTTTAAATCTAGGTCTTAATTTTTTCTTAGTTTACTGAGCCTTGTAACTACATAGAAGTATGAACTCTTCTCTTTTAATGGTAGTTAAGAGGCATTTGGAAATGTATCTTAAAAATATTTTAAAAATGAATAGAAATGAAACAGGAAAAATAAATGAATTAAAAGAAGAAAAGTATAGCTGCCATTTTATGAGAGGGTAAGGAAACACTGTGTTGCATCCACTTAAATTTTAATTAGTGCTCTAGCACTAAAATTTGTAATAAAATTCAGTTATAATAGACCAGAACACATAGAATATAAGCAACTTTGCTTTTAATAGAAAATTTTATCTTTGAAAAGGACCTGGGGATGTTAAAGTAGCTTCAGCTTTGATACCTGTACCTGTTTTAGAACTGGGAATATCACATGCCTCAATGTTTAAAATCACTTTTGATGCTTGTCTTGCCTATCTGGGCATCAACATACTATTTTTTTTATTTTTTGCAAAACAACCAAATGTGGTAGTTGTCAGTAAATAAAGTTAGACATTAGGTTAATCACCTATGAACTTATTACATACCATAGAATTCAACAATATCTTTAAGATTTGAGTTTGACGAATGTTTGTCATATAATATGGAAAGCAGAGGAAGGAGAGGTTTTTTGTACGTATTAGCTAATATTATTTATAATGACAGAGTACTACTGTAATGATAAGTTATTGATTTTTTTAATTCCTACATAGAAATGAAGATGTTGAAGAATCACTTTATAATGATGGTGTCACTAATGAAGAGCCCAAAATGCAGGTTGGATTTCTGTAAGTATTTTTCTATGCCTTGGTCATTACTAACTATATGCCAACACAGATGACATTCAGGAACACTTGTGAGTCATGAATGTACATCTTCTGGGCTACCTCATCATTACTGCTTTAATTTGTGAAAAAAGAGTATGGGGCTAAAAGAAAATCCCCCCCTAATCCAGGACAGTACATCCAAAATGTATGGTTCATCGCATAAATACTGTCTTGAAATGGCCAAATTAATCAGTTCCCCAAATTTGTGAGCATGAACAAAATTCCTCATAAATTCTGCTAGCTGTATCAGAGACTAAAAGAAGAGGAATGTTAAATTAAATTGGTTACTAATTCTAAATTGTTGCTATTTTAAAGTTACATTATAATATAATGCTGTCATTATTGCAATATGATTTAATAGAAAAATTAATCTTTTATTTAAATCGCCTGACATGTAGCAGAACATTTCGTGCCTGTACCAGGCCTTACCAGCCACCTGTGGACATACTGTGGACAGCCCACAACCTATTAGATGTCAAGGTCCTCTTTCTCACAGATGTTTCAGACAAACATCATGATTGCCAATAAATATATGATATATCAGTTATATACAAACAAAAATATGCCTTAGTGTAAATCTATATGCCTTGTATGTTTGAGAATAGACTAGCGATTAACAGTTATCTTGTTTTTCAGCCATGACAGTGGAAGTGAATGTCTCCTTGTCCATGTGTTGCAGCTGAAGAATTTTACTGGCTTTGCCATGAAAGAAGGCTGTAAAATGTATGTTGAGATTGTCATTATTCTAACACTGTTTTTTTAATCCTATGAAATGTCAAGATATGTGATTATGCACATCAAGTGACAATTGCATTTCTTAGCAACAAAAATTCTGCTCCAAATAAGTCAAGTTCTACTTTAGGCATTCAGAATTGCCAGGATTTGTATCATATTAACTATCTCAAATATTATTGCTTTAGTACATGCAAGAGAATTACAGCCCTTTGCAGTGCAGTGCTGTAATGACCATTTAAAAAGAAAATGTATTTACCAATTTTATATATTTTATTGATATTTCTATTATATAGGAGTTTTTTCTTTTTTTCCAGACACGTGAGAATATACTTACCATCTATTGAATCAGGCACCACAACCACATATTGCTCTAAGGCTTTGGAATTCCAGGCTTCTTTAATATTTAATGAAGTCTTTCAGATTCCTGTACAATCAAATATCTTAAAACTCAAAGCACTGCAACTTTACATTTGTTCACTTGGCCAGCACCAACAAGAAGAATTATTGGTAAGAGATTCCTTTCCAGGAAATGTTCCAGAATAGTCAGAACAACCCATTTCAGGATTGAAGCAAAGGTTTCAAACTTAAGATAGATTTTTTTTTTAAGCTGGAAACATTTTACACTGAATTTTTTTTTCATATCCCTACCAACTAGTGAAAAAAATCAAAGATAATTTATCAGAATTAGATGTGAAATATCATCTGCAGAGAAATGTAGGCAATGAGGCTAATTATACAGAATGTGACAAGTATTCCTTAAATACTGCAACTAATGTTTTTTTAATTAAAATAAATAGTTTTGTAATAGAAATGTTTTCTATGATACATTGACACATTTTGCATTGATATGTTTGCAGGGCATTGCTCAGATCAGCCTAGCTAACTATGAGAGTGCTAGTGAGATGCAGCTTTGCTGGTATCCTGTTCAGACCTTCATTGGTTCAGATTGTGAACAAAAAAAAGAACAACCTAAACGTGAAGAAAGTGCTTCTCATTCTGTTGAAAATAAAAATATAATGAAAATGGTATAGTCATATATAATTTTTCTTGTGTTTCTATGTTTATGTGATACTTGATACTAAAGGAAGATATGTCTGAAATGCTAGATAAATGAGGCAATTGATAAAATGCTGCATTGGTGAAACTTCTTTATTATCAGTGGAACTGTTTAATTGGCAATGATCTGCTGGTCATGCTAAAAGAGTGAGTATGTTCTGTCTATGCATCCTTTTTTAATTGGTTGTGTTTAGGTTATTTTGAAGCATATGATTCATTCTACATGCTATGTTTGATATCTGAATTTAAGGAAATATAGCCTATTTGTTCTAGAAACTGTGTAGAACAATGAAAAATACAGCAAAAAGGGATACTTTTTGGAATTCAATATGAAATGGCACCCTTTACATAAGAATTTCCAAAAGTGTAGAATATATTGTGTATTGGCTAATTTAAGACCCTTTTGGGACATATGAGCTTGGTCATTGTTATTATGTTTTGAAAATATTAATTCCAGCTCACATATAAATAAAATGGGAATAATTCAATCTGAATTGTCCTTTCTTCTTTAGGATGCTGTGACTGTTCTTTTAGCTAGGACCACAGCTCAACTGGAAGCTGTGGAGAGAGAGCTTGCAGAGGAAAGAGTAAAACTGGAGTACACAGAAGAAGAAATACAACAGATGGAGCAAAAAGAGGATCAGGGAGAAGCTGTATCAGAGAGGTACTTTTTATTATGAAGAATGCATACAATAAAAATGTGCAGAAGTTGGACTATATATCCAACTCTATATCTCTAGACACTAGAGATGTATATCCATCTCTAGTGTCGTAAAACTGATTCCAGTTCTGATNGATGTATATCCATCTCTAGTGTCGTAAAACTGATTCCAGTTCTGATGTTTGGTATTTTGACATGAATCCTAAATCTATCCAATTAATCCTAGCATGATTTCCCTTCTTTATTGTAGGAAGTATCTTAAGCATTTGTAGCTGAAACAGACTTAAAATGTTTTAGCCTTCGAGCTAAACTTAAGGAGTAAACAAATCCATATTCTTTTCTGAGCCAACATGAGTTCATGCATGTGTCAACAAAATTTTAAACATAGAATAAATAGCATTCTGTACATCTGAAAAATACATATGTAAGCAGTAATTACTACTGTGAACATAAATAAGCCATCCTATTGATCGTAATTTCATATCTGAGGAGTCTAATAACAAAGATTGCATATTTGTTAGGATTATGATGCAATAAAATACAATATAGAAATCAACCTGTCTGAACTGCTCTGCCAGGTATATTAAGGGTGTGGTTACAACATAAGACATTTTCAATTCTAATGACCATCACTTGAATATCTTCCTAGGAAGGGCTTATATTGTCTGCCTCCAATTGATTGATTTAGTTTATTATCCAATATATACATCTTATTTTCTCTTACATATAAATGCAAAAATTTCTTATCTCTTGGTGGCTGATTTTAAATGGTTTGGTTGTTCTGTTTTTGTCTAAGTTACCTATTGCTCATTCAGATCACTAGTTACTGAATTTCATAAAATAAATAATAATTGAAACAATATAAAATATTTCCTCTACAGAAGCTGGCAAGCAGAATCAGTTGATAGTGGATGTAGTAATTGCATGCAATCCAGTCATCACTTGGACTCCTATTGTGGTGAATCATTGCAGATTCCCATGTTTGCATCTCAAACAGATCGATGTATTTCTGGAAAAAATCTGGCTTCAATATTAAAGGCAAGTAAATATAATTGGTACAGTTTTTCCTGAATATTTTTTTTTATAAAATTTTTATGGTTTTAAGACAAACATAAACAAACAAAACATAAAAACATTAAGCCATCTTCCACATATATACATACAGGGTGCCGGTTGGTTTACAAATTGTTTTGTGCTACCATTTCGTTATCTTCAATTATAATTACATTATATATCCTCTCATACTTTCAATCAAATATCAAGTACATTGATATATTTATTAATCAATCATTGACTATACTTTTATTCATTCATGTTTTACGAAATAATCATATTTTACTAAGTTTATTTTATAACAATTCATATTATCCTCCCAGATCTATCCTAGAGTCATTTTGTAGATATAATTAAAAAAAAGAAAAGAAAGAAAATACATCTTTTTTATATATTTATTATTTTCTAAAAATCTACAAATTTCATTACTATGTTTTGTTATCTAACCATTGATAGATGAGAGTGCGCCAAATTTGATAAAGGTTGTTTACATCTTGTTCTCATAAATTTCAAAATGTGGCAATCTACTCATTTTAGCCAACATTCAAATATTTCACTAATGATTCGCTCTCGTCTGTTAATGTAGTTTTAAAAAATCTCGTTGCTCATTTTTCCAGTTTTAGCAAATACAATCCATGAGCCATCTGTTAATAACATTTACAATCAGATATTTCAAATCTTTACTATATAGTTTCAGGCAAAATTCCCAATAAAAAAATCTCTGGTTTAAGTCTATATGGCTTATTTGTCATTTTTTCCAGCCACATTGTGGATTTTAGTCCAATATTTTTAGCGTCCGAACATGTCCACCACATGTTGTAAATATGAGCCAGGTGGCCTGATGACATTGCCAACACTTTTCGGACTATTCTTGAACGTTCTTGCTATTCTTGTCGGGGAAGTTCCACCTGTGAAACATCTTGGTACAGATTTTCGTTATATGCTGTTGACATTGTCATTTTATAATTTTGAGACCACAATTTTTGCCATTTCTTCTAAATAAATCCCAATATCCAAAATTCGTTCCCCCAAGCAGTCCATAGTTTCTTTAACTTGTTTCTTCTTCTAAATTTAATTTCTAATAAATTCACATATATTTTTAAAATGCACCTTTTCATCAGCAGCCTGTCAAATTATCTTATTAAATCAGTCAATGTTATCATAAAAACCTTATGTTTTAAATTTTTTATCATATCTTGATTGTATTTGCGCATATGAAAAACCAATTCCTGCTTTTACCTTCCTCTAATTTTTGCATAGATTTAAGTTCACCATTTTCATTCAGTATTTCGCTATATCTAAGCTGTTCCTTTTTTTATATTATAGGAAAAGAAAATGCTTCAAATAGTCAATAACCAGGTTGGAATTTTCAAATAACATTGTCTTTAGTCTTCTCCCAATTTAACCACAGAGACTCCCATATATAATGTCTTCTAAAGTACCCCTGTGTTTTCGTTCCTTTATACCATAAAAACCATGCTACCCCAAACAACAAATCATGTCCTTCTAATGTCAAGCATCTAGAATTTCTTAATGTTATCCATGTCCTTTACCCACATCAATTTCGTAGCTTGATAGGACAACTCCCAATGAGGCAAGCCAAATCCTCCTCTTATTCTAGCGTCTTGTAAAAGTTTTTAACTTTATTTCGCCTTCTTACCTTGCCATATAGTATTTCAACCAATTTTATTTAAATCTTCAAAAATAATCTTTTCCAAGCTAATTGGAATTGTTTGAAGCAAAATATAAATTCGGGTAATATATTCATCTGATTGTTATGATTTCTCCCTATTAGTGACAGTTGTAAATTTTCCCATTTTGCCAGATTTAACTCTATCTGCTGCTTAAGTTTAATATAATTATTCTCATTTAGTGTACTGCATCTTTGCTGTCGAATATATCCCCAAGTATTTGATCTTATTCGTGACAGATTTTCATAGGTTCTGCTAATTCTTCCTTTTGTCTTGAAGAACATGTTCTTTGTCAGAATATTATGTTTATCTTTATTTGTTTTTGCAAACCAGCCACCTTTCCATATGTCTCTAATCTTTTCTATCAATTTTGATGCTGTTGCTAGTGGATGCTCTAAGATAAAAACGAAAGTCATCTGCAAATGCTTGCAATTTAAATTTTCCTTTTTTAATTTTCATCCTTTTATATCCTTTTCTTCTCTAATGTTTCTGTTTAACACTTTCAAGTTAACACAAACAAGAAGGGTGACAGTGGGCATCCTTGTCTTGTTCCTTTTCTTATATCAATAGAGTCCTGTCAATTCTCCTCTATCATTATGTTTGCTGTTTGCTTATGATATATAGCTTCTACTGCTTGAGTAAATTTTTTAGTAAAGCCCATCTGTTCCAGCAGTAACAACATGAATCGGCAAATTCACATAATCAAATGCCTTCTGTGCATGCTAGAAATATCAAGAGGCATTTGTTTTGTCAGGTATGAGCGCTCATAGTATTTCAAAGTGTCCAAAATTACTCTCATGTTGTCTTTAATTTGTCTCTTTGAGAAATCCATTTTGATCAGGATGAATAAAAATGTTTAAATATTTTTTAAAATCTTTCTGCAATATTAAAGCAAACATTTTTATAATCTGCATTTAGTAAAGAAATAGGTCTATTGTTCTTATTTGTAATGGGTCGGCCTCCTCTTTTGGAATAAGTGTAATATAAGCTTCTAACATGTTTTTAAGGTATCTTCTTCTTTCACGTAACTTCATTCATAACTTCTAACAATGGAAGGTTCAACGATTCTTGTAATGTTTTAATAAAATTCTGGCGCGATGTCCATCTGGGCGCTGGTGCCATTACGATAAAAATAAATAAAAAAAAATAACCGATGAAGGGGGTAAGCACAGCTTCGAAAAAATGAAAAAAAAGCACACTGCGCTTTGTTTAATTATCCAAGGCTCTTATTACAGCTCTCTCTCCAAAGGCTTATCACCTTTTCTTTTCCTAAGTTTCAACACCAGACTCCAGCTGCTAATAGAAACCCAGAAGAGCACCTGCAATAATACTCTCCAATGCTCTTTCCCTCTATCTTATCACCAGGCAATGTTCTTGAAAAAAGTCTCTAGTTCTTTTCTCATGCTTTGTGTCTGCGTTAAAAAAAAAAAACAATACTTCCAAGCCTCTAGTTGGCAATGTGACAAAGTTTCTTTAGCTTTTCACTTTCCCCCTCTCCCTTTTCCAAGCAGAATATAATAAGAATTAATTAAAAAGAAAAAGATATTTAAAAAATAATTAAAAGGAATCTCTGGCTTAAAATATTATAGAATCAAAAAAGGAGAAAAAGAATAAATAACAAGAAAAAAGAAAGAAATCAGTCCAGTTTCAAAATATAAGATCATGTATAAAAAATCCAGCAATGACAAAAGAATTACTTGTTGACATTCTTGTTTAAAAATCGGCCTGCATTAACCAGCTTCTGTCAAAACTTTTACAGATTCTTTTCTTCCTTTAGGGTGTCCTTTCAAATCTTAAAATATAAAAAAAGTTCTCACCAAACTGGCACACTCTCTTTCTGTTCTCTTCCGTTTCAGAGCTGTCCAACTTCAGCAGCTTTTAATGGCTGCCTCTTTGCCACTGGCAAAAAGAGCTTCTCCTGGATCTACCAGGGACTTTGCGATATCCCTGGGATCGTCTGGATGCGCTCTTTACATTTGCCGTTTCTTCGGGATGGTTTAGATCCGATTGGACCGTCCAGGAACAAAGATATCGGCAGCGATCTCAGACCTCCAAGATCACATGCTGTATTGTCGCGACACCAGCTCCGCCCTCCTCAGTTTTTCCTGAATTTTTATGGGACTTGGCTTGAATTTTTTATTTAAATCATGAATGCTTATTTTCTTCTTTTTAAAAAAGAAAGCACTATGAATTTGATTTTTATTATAAGTATGGTATAGTAATGGACTAATTACTTTAAAAAATTTCCCTAAAATACTTGTGCTTTCTTTGTGATAAATGTATTGAGATTTTGATTGTTACTATAGGTGGACAAGGAGACTAATACGGAAGATCTTTTTCCTGAAGAAATGGTTTTGTCTCATAAAAACAGACTAGGCCGTCGCTCCCGTGGTTCTGCATTTGTTCGTAATAATACTATTGTTCGATCACAGACTTTTTCACCTGGTGCACGAAGTCAATATATTTGCAGAGTGAGTAGAAAATGTCATAGCAAAAGTCATTTGGAATGCCAAATAATTCTTTCTAAAATGTGTGTAAATGATCTCTCAGCAGAATACATATTTTCAGGAACTTTTTCCCATTAATTAATACAAGTCAAGTTATCTACAAAAGCTTTTTACTGTATATGTGTAATGGAACATCGAGATAAGATTTGAACAAATCCGTGTATATAGAGTTTGCTATCCTCTTCATGCTTGTGCATTCGAACTCATATCAGCTCTAATCAGAATGGTGAAGGACAATGCCATTGAAGATTTGTCAAAATCTGGATTGTTTTATATTAGACAGTGGATTTTTTTTATACAAAGTACATTATTCTAAAGCACAAGACATAATTTAGTTAACAAGTATTATGGATTAAGTATTAATCCATAGGACAGGTTACATTACAGGTAAATTTTATTTATATTTTGCCCAACTGTCTAGATTCTTCCTTCTGAGTATTTTCACTATCATTAAAAGCATTGCTTATATCTTGCAATATCATTACCTTGCTGATGAATTTTTTCATGGGAAAGTTATGGCAGAATCTGCTTCTGAAAATATCATTCCTTAAATTGTGCCACACTTATAGCACAGAAGTCATTTTCCTCAGCTGATCAGGGAAAGGGGTTCCTGCAGATAAGGGAAGATATAGATATGGGCAAAAATGCATCCATTTCCAATTCAATGATTCATTAATTTTTCATTTGGGTTTTTTTGGGAAAAAAATGATTTTTTTTTGTTGCTATCGATAAACCAATAATAGGAGATATAAGAATGATAAAACTGAAATTTTCATCAGATTATCTAAAAGAGATCATTTCAAATTAATATGGATACCTTTAATAAAATTACTGTCTTTAAACTTTAAATTGTATTAAGATTGATTTTAATCAGTGTTTCACATCTTTCTGTCAGCTATATCGTAGTGATAGTGACAGTTCCACTTTGCAAAGAAAGTCACCTTTTATACGGAATACTTTGGAAAGGCGTACGCTGCATTATAAGCAGGTATTTAATAGTCTGATCTTATGATAAATGTTACAATTATGCTCTTATAGTTAATAATAAAAGCTTGCAATAAGGTGTTCATTAGTTGTTGCTGTGTTTTATTTGTCTCATATAACTCCTTTTATTATTGATACTGCCTGACATTTTTATTATATATTTGTCTAGACTTTTCATTATGTGAATTATCCATCATTGTTAAAAGAAGGCCAGGTGATAACCACATCTTTTTATTGATTTGATTATTTTAATATATGTTCAATAGCTAGATAATGTCTTGATTAATATTGGTATCAAGATTCAAAAAGGCTCTTTATTAGTGGCATACAGAAGCTAGCTTGGATATCAGTCTGAGGAAGACAAGTCATATATAAAACCACAATTGAAGAACAATAGTGCATGCTTTATCAATATTTCCTAATACTTTTTTAAATAGTGCATAAAATGGTTCAGAATAAATACTTATACCAAATTAGAAATCAAGCAGGAATAGGTAAACATTATAGATAAATTTCAGTTTTTATAAGGCACAAAGCAATTAAAATAAGGATAAATAGAAACTGAAACTGACAATAGATACTACCTCAGATTAAAAAATAAAATGGAAAATTCATGTGATACAGTATATTGTATACTTTGAACCATGGTTCTTTTTCCATTTTCCATATGTTCCTACTATAAGATAGATAACCTGTTTTTAAAACCGGACCTGTTACCTGCCAGTTTCTCCTAAAAGGCAAACATTAAAAATGCTTAATTTCTTAAAGTGTATCAATTTGCAGTAAATAAAAATAAAAAACTGTTTGATAACATGTATCAGTAACTTTAAAATTATATTGGTTAATTTATCAATTGTATATATTAAACATATTTTATGAATAAGTAATTCAATGACTTTATATTTGTAAAATATCACATTTTAACTTTTCATATTTTTAATGATATAAAATATATCATATTTTAATTTTCATTTGTCCCGAGTAAAGAGCAGCTTTCTTCCACTGCTTCAACATTTCTTGAAATTTAATCCCAGCAATTTCATGATAAATTCCTGTTAGTTTTAATTGGGATTATATCAGTGCAAATATAAGTGTAAAATTAAAGTAAGAAGAAAAGGAAAACAATCTTAATGTAAGACATGGTGAAGAGGATACATGCCAGCCCCTAATTGTGTAAATGTGGTTTAAAGTTGTCCCATTTAACGTATAGTGGACAAATTTCTGCCTGAACATAACTGAACCAATTTTCTCCCACTATTTTTGCTCACCATTGTGCAACAGCTGTATACCTGTGAAATAGTTTAAAGCCTTATAATTCTTTCTAAGACGGATAGAGGCATTGCCATAATTTTTATATTATTATAGCATTCATGTAGAACATCTTTGGCTGATCTTATGGAAAGGACTTCCCTAGACCTGGAGCTGGATCTTCAGGCATCAAGAACAAGGCAGAGACACTTAAATGAGGAATTATCTATTCTAAGAGAATTGCGGCAGCGTCTGGAGGATGCCCAGCTTAGTGGTCAAACTGATCTGCCTCACTGGGTCATTCGTGATGAACGATTCCGAAATTTGCTGAAGGAAGCAGAAAGGCAGGTATGGAATCATCTGAACATTTAGTACAGCTTGTTTTTATTGTTCATACAGCAATGAGATATAAAAATCAGATTTCTAATGTTTAGTTTTTATAAATATTTAAGAAATTATTGAAGAGCAAATATAAATAACTTAACAGCTTGAAGTAATGCTCTTGTATCAAGCACGGGAAAAACAGGTCTTAAATTGTTTAAAGTGGTCAATGCCTGGAATGTACTACCTGATTCTGTTGTTACATCCTGTAACCCCCACTCCTTTATCCTTAAACCATCTACTACTGACCTCACCCCATTCCTAAGAGGTCTGTAAGGAGTGTGCATAAGTGCACAATCGCGCCTACCATCCTTGTCCTATTGTTCCCATTTATTTGTACCTATTTCTTGCATTCTTCCTCATGTTTATTCTTATACCTATTATCTTGTAAGCGATTGACAAATAAAATAAATAAAATGAATACAAGTAAAAAAATATTTTTTTGCTTCTGGGAGAAGTTGATTTAAATATCCCCTAAAATATAAAATAGGGCATTCTCTTCTCTTTCTCAATCATTCATATCTGTTGCAAAGTCTACTGATATGGAACACTCCAGAAATAGAATTTAAAAACAAACCATCCTTGGAGTATGTGGAAAACTGCTTCTGCACTTACAAAAAAGTAAAAAATAAACCCAGTGTCAAACTACATGAACACTTACATTGAAGTAGTCTGATTAAAAATCTGTTTTTATCAGATTTTTAATGTTTAAAGGTTTTTAAAAAATTATGTGGAGTTATTTAGAAGTCTATTTGGATTCATAATTCTTTTCAGATTGTATAAGATAGTATTTATGTTTCAGAGGGTGGTTTTACATCTAGTATTGTATACATTTCAGATTTATATCCTAAAATCCTAAATAGAGATTTGTATCAAAATGATTATAGGATAGCTGAATTTGTGTTACATTGTTTTGTGGGAAGAGGAATTTTTTACTAGCAGTTTCACTCATTTTCATATCTTAAATATAGCTTTAACAATGAGTGTAATTTTAATTGTAACAGATCTGCTGGCCAAAAAAAAAAAAAAANAACAGATCTGCTGGCAAAAAAAAAAAAAAAAGACTGAGACATTGAATGTTCCATATATAGCCTAATACCGATGTGGTATTTAGCTGGTTCGGACTGATTTTGGTGTCCAGTAGTGGAAATTTTGATTAGTTTGGAGAACCGGCTAATACCACCTCTGGCTGGCTCTACCACCTGCCCCCCTTTTCCTGTCCTATATTCTCCTGGTTTTTGGCTCAGCTGATTTGCGTGGGAGAGCAGATTGCCAGACTCAGCTGAGCTAAGAAAAAAAAAGCTCACTTCACTAGTGCTGACACAGAAGGCAGTTTTTGAGTGTTGCGCTGCACAAAGCACGCTCTCATAGAATCAGTAGGATAATCGCATCACTGGCTGGCCCCGCCCGCCCCATCCCACCCCTGCCCTATATATCTTGCCTTCGCCATGTGGCCTGGCTAATCTCTGCTCCGCGCCTCGCCTGTTCTGCTCACCAAAGGTAAGCATGCCTCCCGATCACCCTTCGCCTTGGGTCAGGGCCCAGGGATGCTCCACTCCCCAGCTCCAGCCTCGGTCTGGAGCCATTGCCCACTTGCTGTTCATCTCGGCTGGGTTGGGGAAAGCGCCATTTCCCCTCTCTGGCCTTGTCCCAGGCCTCCACTCACATGCCGCCGCCCCCCCGGCCTCAAACTACAGCCCCTTGGCCTGTGGCTGCTGTGCTAGGCCAAAGAGCCACGGTGGGGGACGGCATGGGCACAGGGGGCAGAAGCAGCTTGGGAATGGACCGGACAATTCTTCTTATTTGTAAGAAGTCCTATCCAGAAAGCGCTGCAGCACAGATATTGCATCTGCTTCTGTCCCTTGTCGAGCCTTGGTCACTCGTGGAAATACTTGTATGTGCTTTCTGGGTTGGCAGCTGCTTCTCTCCGCTGCTGCCCTTGCTGAGAGAGCATCTTGTGCAGTTTAGCAGCTGTGAGCTGCCGCTTTCATCTAAGTCCCATCTGGAAAGCACTGCACCTGAGAGAAACAACATTCAACATGGCTTTTCTGTGCCACAGCACTTTCCGAATGGGACTTTGAGGAAAGTGACAGCTCACAGTTGCTAAACTGCATAAGACAGTCTCCCAGCAGTGGGGAGAGAAGCAGCAGCTGCCTTAGAGAGCAGAGATGGAGGGGAGCAGACCCCAAAAGGCTACTCGGTCGAGTCTTGCCACATAGCGGAAACCACACATGTGTGGAAACCGTGCATGTGCGCATGCACAGAAGTCCTGTGTGCGCGCATGTGTGGAAGTTGTGCGTGCATACACATGACACTTACATTTATGGCGAACTGGTTATGGAATTATTTGAAACCCACCATTGATCTAATAGGAGTTTACGCCCATAGGAACCAATTTGGAAAAGTTGATATTAGGAATGGCTCTGTTAGAGAAATTGCTGAATGTCCATTCTTTTTCTGTGCTTATTTGTATACTGCTATTTATCATTTTAAGCCAAGTTAGTGCTTGCTTGATTATTTATTAATTATTAAATTTAAAAGTCCATCCAACTATATAAGACTCTGAGTGGTATGCCACATTAAAAATAGTAAGAGCAGTTAAAAAGAAGGATTATCCGAAAAACCTCCATTTCCTTCTCATCAATAAAATGCTATTGACACCTATCTTATCACTAGGCATAGGTAAAAATCAATGTTTTCAAGGATTTGTTAAACATCTTGACTGGGCAGAAACAGTCAAAGATAGGCAATACCTCAGNGGCATAGGTAAAAATCAATGTTTTCAAGGATTTGTTAAACATCTTGACTGGGCAGAAACAGTCAAAGATAGGCAATACCTCAGATAACCAGCAGGTGATAGCTATCATTTTGAATTGCACCTCTTCTTCCAGCTATTACTTCCTTAAAGATATAGGCTTAGGACACCAAAAAAAAGCCACTCCATTTTTGAAATAGGAAAAAAAATTACTATATATACTATACTATATATATATATATATATATGCTGTTTAGCTTCCTTCGGGTATTATCCCACGTCATTGTAGTGCTGTTAAAGTTCGGTTTTTCTATCTCTATGGCTTCTCTGATTATTCTGTGTTGAAGTGTTCGCGGTTTGGCGATGGTTCTGGTATTTTTAAAGTCAATTTCATTGTCCTGTGCGCTTTGAGGTGTTGGACCAGGGAAGAGGTCAGTTCTTCTTTTTTGAGTGAGTTTTTGTGTTCTTCAATGCGTGCCACTAATCCCTTGCACTGCCTGCCCCATCACATACATAGGACAAACTAACAGAAAAATTAGTGCATGCATTGAAGAACACAAAAACTCAATCCAAAAAAAGAAGAACTGACCTCTGCTTGTAAGGTCTTCGACGTGGTTTCAACTATTCACTCAAGTCCGCAATAAAAGAAATTCTTGAATGATCATCACAAAATAAATACCAACCAGCTGAAACCTCAGGAACTAAACAGAACACTGCCTAACCAACACATATTTCATATACAAAGGACAAAGACACAAGCAAATTGAAGGAGCCCCTATGGATCACACTGTCACCCGCGTCATTGCAAACCTGTTTCATGAGGAATTCGAATCCAGAGCCCTGGCTAATTGCCACCCACAACCCAAAACTATGGCTAAGATAGACCTAGAAGACCAACAGCCTATGGAACAGCTGTCTTGCAAACAACTAACAATAAAGACGTACACAGATAACAGTAAGATACTACACAGGATCACATCAAGACTGCCTTCAAAACAGACAAAAAAATAGCAGCCATCCTTAGAAACCCCAAAGACGAAATTGACCTGGAAACCAAGGCATATATGAAGTTCCCTGTACATCATGCCCGGCCACATACATTGGACAGAACGCAATTAGAAAGAATAAGTACCCGCCTAGAGATGAACACAAAATGCAGTAAAAAAGCTGGAACACACCTCACTCACTAGTCCAACACATGAAAACCACAGGTCACAACATCAACTTCAATGGCACTAAAATCCTAGCCACTATAGAAAACCCCAACCACAGACATCATAGAGAAGCCATAGAGATTGAAAAAAGACCTGAAAGCATGAATAGAAGAGATGATTCCAGCAGACTGTTAATCATTTTGGAAGCTGCACTCCAAATAGAAAGATCTCCACACCACAAAAACAAGACAAACACCTGAGCACAAACAGACTCCCTCTGATGCCGTCCAACCAACACACCCCCCACCAGGCACCCAGGTGAAACCTAACTTCCTAATGGATAGCAGCCGTCCTTTCACACGAAGGCAAGCTGCACTGAAAGCCTCCAACACAGGAACACAGTGTTGCCAGCCAATCAAAGCCAACAAACAGACAGAAGAAACAGAAACACCAATCAATTCAAAACTCCAAGTCCAGTGAACACGACCTAGACTCCTAGCCAATCAGAATAGACCAGCCTCGAATTTGAAACCAGAAGCTGTGAGACCCACATCCATACAGAAGCCTGATGATGCGCAGATGGGATTCCTTCTGAAACGTTGCATAC